>JAXIVJ010001439.1:0-138195 GCA_036785665.1 Chirona hameri | reverse complement strand
ACCTCGGCCATCACCCCGACCCGACCCGGCCATCACCCCGTTGGACTGGGGCCCCCCGCCCGCCGCTCAGTCCCCCTCCCAAGACCCCCCCTCAGGGGCCCCGCCGCCCCGCCCCGTCCAGGGGGCGCCGGCCGTTGCCGGGACTCCCATCCCCCCGACCCACCCCCCCCCCCCCCCCCGCCCCTCCGCCCCCTCCGTCCCCCCGACCCCACCGACCCCCCCGACCCCCCCTCTGGGGGTCCCCCCCACCCCCTGGTGCGCGAGCGAAGTCGCACCTCCCCGGTCGGATCCACTCTCCCCGCTCCGACCTCAGGGGGCCACTCCCAGGGTCCAGACCCGGAGCACGGCTCCCCCCGACCCCACCCCCCCCCACCCCCCCCCCCCGGACGGGCCCCGCTTGCCTCCTTATGTGGGCGAGCGGATGGCATTCCATTTAGGAATGTCAACCCGTTCCAGGTCCGGCGCTGGCTGGTCGCCATCTGTGGCGACGTAGCCAGCGCCAAACCCATTCGATCAGGAGCACTCCTAGATCGAGACACTGACGTCCCAACAGAACGTCAGTGTCATGGGACGGACCACCTTCATCGGAGTGAGGGTCGCCGTGGAGGCCCCGGCGCACCTCACTCGTGGAGGGTCTGGCATGGTGCCCAGACGTGGCCGAGCTCTCGGAGGACGATCTCCTCCGGGAACTCGCACACCAAGGGGTGTGCGAGGTGACTCGCCTGTCGCCATCGAAGCGGCGACCCGATCAGCCCAACCCGCTGATTCCGGCTCCGCTTCCGACGGCAAGGAGCTGCCGACCCACATCCACTGTGGGTACGTGGCTGCCCCCGTCAGGGAGTGGATCCCCCCCCCCCCCCGGGCAGTGTCAGCAGTGCTGGCACTACGGCCACCTCAAGTGGACCTGCGGTTGCGCACCGCCCACCTGTGGTCGGTGCGCTGGCGAGCACGGGCACCGAAGGGTGCACGCGCGCAGCACGCTGCGCCTCGTGCGACCAGGCCCACCCGGCCTGGACCGCCGCCGGTGTTTGGCCTGGGGCCTCGCTCGCGAGAACGGAGCGCTTGAAGCGCGGCGACAGTCGGCGCCCACCGGACGCCCCGCCCTCCACCTCTCTCAGCCCAGGTCTCGCCCCCGGCGCTTGGCTGCCCCTCCCACCCTCCCGGAACCTCCCCCCCCCCACCCCAACGGCCTCCCGCCAGACCCCCCCAACCGACAGACCCCCCGACCACCACCCCAGCTCCCCGAGGCATCTCTGTCGGACCTCGAAGGCGCCGTTGCCGCTGATTCCACCGCGCACCCGCCGCCTCCCCAGCCCAACCAGCCGAGACGAACACCGACTCAGGCCCCGCCTCCCCGGCTCCCCAGCACCAGCGGAGAGCCGATTCTCGGAGGACCTCCCCTCCTCGGACGACTCTCTCATGAGAGCCGTGCTCCCGGAAAGTCGCCGCAACCCCCACCCAGTCCCCGCCTCCCGCCCCAGCTCCCCGCCCGGCCGCCCCAGCTCCCCGCCCGCCCGCCTCTCCCCGCCATCCCTCCCCTCCCCCCCACCCTCCTTCCCAGCTCCCTCGCCCTATAAGACAGGATAGCCCCTCCCCCCCAGCCCCCCCTGAAAGTAACCGCTACCGCCGCAATTTGAGACGGTTCAACAAGAAACAATAAATCACCTCCAACAAATACTTCATTAAGTTATTTCTGACTAACTGTCTAAATCGTGCTGCTGCTGACGTGGGAGTTCGCGTGTTGGCTGCCGGTGTCTTGTCGCGGGGGGCCCCCCTGCTGGATCTCAGCCGCGCGGCGAAGGGTCTTCGTTGCGTGGCTGATTTGGCGGGGGGATTTCTGTGATGGGACGCCGGTGGTTGATGTGCGGTTTTGCGTTGGCGGCGGCAATGATTCCCTGTCAAATTGGTCGCTAAATCAGGTCTGCTGCCGACAGTGGGGGTTTGCGTGTTGGCTGCCGGTGTCTTGTCGCGGGGGCCCCTGCTGGATTGGTAGCGCGGCGAATGGCTTGGCTGTTCGTTGCGTGGCTGATTTGGCGGGGGATTTCTGCGATGCGGACGCCGATGGTTGATGTGTGGTTTTGCGTTGGCGGCGGCATGATTCCCTGCCAAACCAGTCGGAAATAACTTCCTGACTAACTGTTAAATCAAGTTACTGCTGACGCGGGAGTTGTGTGTTGGCTGCCGGTGTCTTGTTGCGGGGGGCCCCCTGCTGGATCTCGGCCGCGCGGCGAAGGGTTCTTCGTTGCGTGGCTGATTTGGCGGGGGATTTCTGCGATGGGACGCGATGGCTGATGTGCGATTTAGCGTTGGCGGCGCATGATTCCCTGCCCAAACCAGATCACACGCCGATGCTGCGCCGCGGTGCGGTCCTGGCTGCTGCGCTGCGGTGCAGTGTCCGCTGCGCTGCGGTGCAGCATGTTAAATTATGTTAAAATCACGTTGCTGCCGACGTGGGGTTGCGTGTTGGCTGCCGGTGTCTTGTTACGGGGGGCCCCCTGCTGGATCTCGGCCGCGCGGCGAAATTCGTTGCGTGGCTGATTTGGCGGGGGATTTCTGCGATGGGACGCCGATGGTAGATGTGCGGTCTTGCGTTGGGGCGGCGGCACGATTCCCTGCCAAATCAGTCGCGCAACGAAAGGTTCCATTGGAATTCGTTGTTCATTTCTTAACGTAATGCTCCTCCCAACCCTCCTCCCTCCCCTCTACTCCGCTCATTGCCAAAGCCGAGGTACTTGAACACCCGCCCCTGATAACAGATGCCGATGCTGCGCTGCGGTGCGGTGGCCGGCTGCGCTGCGGTGCGGTGCTCACTCCACTGCGCTGCGGTGTGGTGTCCGCTGCGCTGCGGTGCAGTATGTTAAATCATGTTGCTGACCGACGTGGGGTTGCGCGTTGGCTGCCGGTGTCTTGTTTGCGGGGGCCCCCTGCTGGATCTCGGCCCCGCGGCGAGGGTTTCTGGCCGTGGCTCTCGTGGCGTGGCTGATTTGGGCGGGGGATTTCTGCGATGGGACGCCGATGGCTGATGTGCGATTTTGCGTTGGCGGGCGGCATGATTCCCTGCCAAACCAGATCACACGCCGATGCTGCGCCGCGGTGCGGTGGCTGCTGCGCTGCGGTGCAGTGTCCACTGCGCTTCGGTGCAGTATCCACCCTGTCAAACTTTTTTACACTGTTAGGTGATAGTTATCTTGTATTGATAGGTCCCCTCTTAGATTATCTCTACCAAACACGTTTAGCTAAACAAATATAACAGGGGTTTTTTGCCTTGCGCATTTTTGGCCCACCGCGCAGGTTTTTCCCCTTTGCTATAGACGCTGGTTTTTTTATTATTCAGGGACTTTTCGCCCAGCCTAAACACACCCCACAACCAGGTCTCGCCGAGGCGCCGGAGCTAGGGAGACTGGCAAACAGTCTCCCGCTGTTGCAATGACGGCACCCCACGGCTCCACCAACACTGACACCTGTTCAAGTGTATGTAATAAAAATATGTATGTATGTGTGTCTCGTGTTTTACTTATTTTTGACCTTGAAACGAAATACTAACGTAATGCTAGATATTATATTTGACCTTGAACGAAATACTTAACGTAATGTTAGATATTATATTTACTTTGAACAAATAATTGTTCCCGGGTACAAATAAACCGGTTAACGTAATTAGTAACGTAAAATAGCTGCCCTAGTCCCTAGTTTGCTCCGGGTCACATAAACCGGTTAACGTAGTTTTTTGCCTGGCAAATTGCCAGAGGGTCATTGCCCCTCCCCGGAAAATGGCTATAGGGCCGTTCCGGGAAGAAAAAAAAAATATCTCGCATCGATCTCAACGACATCGGACCACGGACGCCTTCTAGCCAGCCTTCTCCAGCCCTCCACCGCTTCCGGGTGCGGGACCCTGTCCACGTGCTTGTGGCAGGGTCGTTAGACCCTTAGATAGGTAGCCTTTAGATATTTTTTAAGTAGCAGTTTCATAAGCACAATTTTTTTATTGGCAATAGGCCACCTCCACGGCGTAGGTCCCCTCTCCACTTTTGGAGGCCAGTTAACTTTGCAGGTGCCAACACGTTCTGTCGTGTGTGGCAATTAAAGTAAATAGTTAGCCCCCATCCTATCCTCGAGCCACGATGCTAGCCCCGGAACCCGCACCCCCGGCCCCGCCCCCCCCCCCCCCCCCCCGACCCGCCCGACCCCCTCCGGGGTTCTCCGGTGCGCGACCGCGTTGCCCCCCTGGACGGTCCCCCTCCCAGCCCCTTCAGGGGCCCCGCCCGCGTCCCCCCGACCCCCCTCAGGGGTCCCCCTCCCAGCCCCCCCTCAGGGGCCCCGCCCGCCCCGTCCAGGGGCCTGGCAGTCGCCCGGACTCCCGTCCCCCCCGACCCACCCGACCCCCCTCTGGGGTCCCCCGGTGCCGCGACCACGCACTCCCCAGGCCGGCTCCACTCCCCGCCCCCCTCAGGGGCATCCCAGGAGCCGACCCCGGAGCACAGCTCTCCCCCCCCCCCCGACCCCACCCCCCGAACGGGCCCGCTCGCCTCCTTATGTGGCGAACGGATGGACTCCCGTTCAGAACGATCAACCCGTTCCATGTCCGGCGCTGGCTGGTCGCCATCTGTGGTGGCGACGTTGACAGCGCAAAGCCCATCCGATCAGGAGCCCTCCTGATCGAGACGCTGACGTCCGAACAGAACGTCCGTCTGATGGGTCGGACAACCTTCAACGGAGCGAAGGTCGCCGTGGAAGCCCCGGCGCACCTAAACTCCGTGGAGGGTCTGGTGTGGTGCCCAGACGTGGCCACCCTCTCGGAGGACAACCTCCTCCGAGAGCTCGCACACCAAGGGGTGTGCGAGGTCACGCGCCTCTCGCCCACAAAAAAGCGACCCGATCAGCCCAACCCGCTGATTCGGCTCCGCTTCAGAGGCAGGGAGCTGCCTACCCACATCCATTGTGGGTACGTGGCCGCCCCCGTCAGGGAGTGGATCCCGCCCCCCCCCCCCCCCCCCCCGGCAGTGTCAGCAGTGCTGGCACTACGGCCACCTCAAGTGGACCTGCCGGGTGCGCACCGCCACCTGTGGACGGTGCGCAGGCGAGCACGGCACCGAAGGGTGCACGCGCGCAGCACGCTGCGCCACGTGCGACCAGGCCCACCCGGCCTGGGACCGCCGGTGTAGAGCCTGGGGCCTCGCTCGCGAGGCGGAGCGCCTGAAGCGCGACGAAAGGCGCGACAGTCGGCGCCCACCGGACGCCCCGCTCTCCCCAGGTCTCGCCCCTGGCGCTTGGCCGCCCCTCCCCCTCCCGGAACCTCCCACCCCCCCACCCAACCGGCCTCCCGCCAGACCCCCCAACCGCCAGACCCCCCGACCACCATGCCAGTCCCCAAAGGCATCTCTGGCTGACCTCGAGTGCGCCGCTGCCGCTGATCCACCGGCACCGTGCTCCCCCTCCCCAGCCGAGTCGAACATCGACTCAGGCCCCGCCTCCCCGGCCTCCGCAGCACCAGCGGAGTGCCGACTCTCGGAGGACTCCTCGGACGACTCTCTCATGAGAGCCGTCTCCCAATCAATCGCCCGCAACCCCGCCCCCGCCCTCCCGCTCCAACTCCCCGCCCGCCCGCCCCGCCCACTCCCCTCCCCCGCCCTCCCGCTCCAACTCCCCGCCCGCCAGCCCCGCCCACTCCCCTTCCCGACTCTCGGAGAGTGACACCCAATCAGGTTCATCGCGCTCCCACTCCTCCTCGCCCTCCCGCCCGGCCGCCCGCCCCCGCAGGCATACTCGAGCGACCTCCAGGCAAGGCTTTGACAGTAAAAGTAAATCTAAATGAATAATCAACAGTCAGAATTTGTCCTCCAATGGAATGTTAGATCTTTAATATCCCATTGGGGGCAATTCAAACATTACGTCTTAAATAATAATCCGTTAGTAGCCGCTGTTCAGGAAACCCATTTTATTGACGCCGACTTTAATAATTATACCTTGAAAATCGCCGGTTATAGCCTTTACACAAATAACGTAAATGCATCACCTCGCCGAGGCGGCTCGGCTTTGCTTATTTCAAATCAACTTTTGCATCATCAAATCGACCTTCAAACACCCTTAGACGCAGTCGGCGTTAATATTAAAATCGCTCAGCTAGAACTAACTCTTATCTCAATTTATTTCCGTCCTACTGAGGACATAGACATTGATTCTTTTTCCCAGCTTATTACAAATATTAACACCCCATGTCTGATTATGGGCGACTTCAACGCGCATAGTCGGGCGTGGGGCTGCCTTCGGAACTCTCGTCGCGGCCAAATTATGCTGGACCTTCTGGACCGGCATAATTTGGTCTTCCTTAACGACCAATCACCCACACACGTACACCACTCAGGAGGTGAGGTGACTTACAGCGCCATTGATCTCGCCTTCGCCACACCACGCATCGCGACTCTTTTTACATTTAATGCACAATCTGACCCTCTTTTTAGCGATCATTATCCAATTCACTTAGAACTTCAAGTCCCTTCAGGACAGACAAATTTTTACTCTCTCCCTAGATGGAACCTTCGCAAAGCCGATTGGTCCTCCTTCCAAAAACACATTGACACTAGTCACCCCGCAGACTCCCAGACCGACATTAACACATTTTTAAACACTATTCTCGCATCAGCACATCAGCACATCCCACACACACGCACACACACACAACACCACCCGAGGCAGCGTACTGCCCCGTGGTGGAACACAGAATGTCAAAGAGCTGTTGCCCTCCGGAAAAGAGCATTTCGAAAATTTCAAGCTTGTATAACTGCAGAAAACGAACACGAAGTACGGAAAACTCGCTCTCTGGCTAAAACAATCATTGACAAAGCAAAAAAGAGTCTTGGCAGGAATTCTCATCTACCTTTAATCGATTTACCTCCCTCTCAAAAATTTGGACATTAATTAAATCATTTTCAAATAAAAGACCACCGGCATACAAAATCCCACACTTACAAATACACAACACATCTTACACGCTTCCCCTAGAGGTGGCAACACAATTTGCACAACACTACGCTAACATATCATCAACGCAACAATGTACACCAACTTTTGCTAACCAACTTAACGATCAATTTCAATCTATTAGCTTTGACTCTAATAACGTAGAAATATACAACTCCCTTTTTACCAACTCAGAGTTAACGTACGCTGTAGGTAAATGTGGTAAAACTTCTGTAGGGCCAGATCAAATTGACTACTCCTTCTTTAAAAACTTGACAGAGACTGGTCTCACCAACTTACTAACAGCCTTCAATACCATGAGGTTTGACGGCACTTTCCCTGAATCTTGGCATAATAGTACGCTAATTCCTATACTTAAACCTCGCAAACCTAAATCTTCTCCCGCTAGCTATCGCCCTATTTCTCTAACTAGTTGTGCATGTAAACTATTCGAACGCATGGTTAACGGACGCATCAGGACATATATTGAATCAAATAATTTACTTACCCCACACCAAAGTGGTTTTCGACCTGGTCGCTCCACTGCGGACAATTTAGTTGGTCTTATCGACTCTGTCCAGCGCGGCTTTCGAGGGAGAGAGGTCACAATTGCCCTCTTTCTTGATTTGAGAGCTGCGTTTGACAGAGTCAACAAAACCGCACTTCTAGTAAAGGTCCATAAGGCTGGAATTCGAGGTCGACTCGCCAAATTTATCCAAATCTTTTTAGAAAATAGAACTTTTAATGTAAGGTGCGGCAACACATATTCTCCAAATCAAAATCAGGACCACGGTGTCCCACAGGGATCGGTCCTCTCCCCGACCCTATTTTCAATTATGATTAACGACATTTTCAGTAATATTAACAAGATCGACAAAGGTCTCAAATTTGCAATGTACGCTGATGACCTGGCGGTGTGGTTCTCGCACCCGAGTGTCGATCAAGCCAGCAAAACGTTACAACTAGTACTCATTGATATAAAGGTTTGGTGCGACCAATGGGGTCTGGAAGTTTCTCCAAGTAAATCTGCATCTCTAATTTTTTCAAAGAAACCTGCATATGTGGAACCCTACATTCCATTAAAATATAACAATCAAATTATCCCTTTTGTCAAATCATTCAAGTATCTGGGAGTAACGCTAGACACACGTCTCTCGTTCATCCCACACTTCAATGATTTAGTGCAGAGATGTACGCGACGAATTAATATAATAAAGTCCTTGGCTGGTCGAGAGTGGGGCGCGGATCGTGCCACTCTCCTCCAACTATATACTTCCCTGATACGTCCAGTACTGGACTATAACGCATTCTTATTTGATGACATATGTTCCAAACAAATTAAAAGTTGCAAACTGTCCAAAACACTGCCTTGCGCATCGTGACTGGAGCCTGCCGCACCACCAACACCACAAACTTACACATCGACACAAACATTCCCACACTCTGCCGCCGACGCAAATACACATTACTTAGATTCTACGCCAGAGCAAGTTCACACCCCACACGCCCAACATTCCACATCTTAAATCACCCCGCACCCACTAGACGACAAACACTACTACAAAAACGACACCCGCTTATCAGTCACAGAATCAGACAAACACTCACACTATTCAACATCGCTCACATCACCACAATGCCAACACCACCACTCACATCTCACTGGCTCGACACAACACCAGACACACACCGCCTCTTCACACACAACAAAAACACAGTCACCGCAGCAGAGACACTCACACTCTTCCACGAACACAAAGCACAACACAACACATACACATACATATACACAGACGGTTCACGGGGCGAAGGCCGAACCGGTGGTGCATTCTACACAAACACAGTTAGCAATAACTTTAGACTTCCCGACATAAATAGCGTATACACAGCGGAATTGTCATCCATTTTATTAGCATTAATATATGTCAGAAAAGAAATACTTAAGGAAGTAGTCATTTGCACAGACTCGTCCGCCTCGCTCACGGCCATTTCCTCGATTAGTGACTGTAGAAACCCGATAGTATTTAAAATCAGACAACTAATCAAGTATTTAAACAGTAAAAACAATAGTATTAAATTCCTCTGGATCCCAGGACACGCCGGTATCCCGGGAAACGAGGAAGCCGACAGACTTGCGAAATTGAGCCTAGAATTACCTTCAGTAAACCAACTTCCAAGCCCAGTATCAGACGTGTTAAATTATATTAATTCTCAACTTAGCATACTGCGCCAAAGCGAGTGGGATGCCGCTCCGCATTTTCATCTTTATCCAATTAAAGGGAAATAATGACCTTTTGATTTTGTTAGCAACAATTTCTTAGGCTCCGGTTATATTTTTAAAATTATTTTATTTAAATTTAAGAATTAAATAAAATTATTCCCAAATTCTAAGTTGTAAGTTTGGAAGAAATACAAAACAAGTACCTTGTGTACATCATGAAGGTCATTGACAAATTCGTCCTTCCTTACCATTGTTAACATCGAGTGCGGCATTTGTGGAGCCTCTGTGACATTTCCGATCAAACTGAGCGCTGCTCGGACACCCGCTAGTAGCGCTTTCGTTCTCCATGGCAACCAGGTGTCAGCCAATCAAAAGCCAGAAAGGGAATACGTTCTGGCTTTTCATTGGCTCACGCCTGGTTGCCATGGAGAACGAAAGCGCTACTAGCGTGCGTTCGAGCAGCGCTCTGATCCGTGAAGCAATCCGTGAAGCATCCGTGATGCATGACTATCAGTATAAGTCATGAATAACAACAACATGCAAACTATACCAACTCGAATAAAATAAGAGCGGAATGAATTGAACCCCAGGCAAGCTAGTATTCGCAAAGCACTCGGCACTGCGCCACAATGGCAAAAGGTGAGGGAAATGCATATTGGATACAATATTATTACGTCACAAGTTTCTGAAGTGTCAACTACTATGAAATACAGTGATAAAATACCTTTAATAATGATTAACAAGAAAATTCAAACTTAAAAACAATCATTTGAATAAGTCTTTAATTAGCTTTCAACTCGAAATCAGATATATTTTGCAATGCTACACAAGAATAGCACCAATGACGTCATTAACAAAGCCTGCTACGGGACTTGGGTATACTAATCAGGAACAACTCGCCAAGTGCGCCGAGAAGCATGACAATGACTTTGTAAACAAATCGCCGACGCTAAATAGGTCGCCGTCGATGTGCATCGATGAGCTTCTGATTTAATTGCCAGTTTTGTGTTATTGTTCGTTAGTTTTTTGGGAAAAATTATTATTTTTCATGATAAAATAAAGCATAGTGTTATATACAGCCACAGACAAACTATACACAACTCCTAATGTTGAAAACAAATGAATCGAATTGCAAAAATTGAGGGTCGCAACCACTAACTATGCCGCGTTGATGTGCATCGATGAGCTTCCGATTTTATTGCCACTTTTTCCAATCGCTGTTAGTTTTAGAAGATCGCCGGGCATATAATCACAACAAGCAGAACGCACAATATATTTTCCACTCCATTGCGTAAAAAAATAGTTCGGGAAAAGCCCGCAGTTTGATGAGGACCAAAAGTACTTGACAAAAGGTCAGAAATAGTGCAAGTACCGGTCGTTAAAAGTGTGGAACGCTTATCAACTTTAACTTGAAATATCTTTCGGTAGGAAAGTTTTCATGCAAAATGTGATGAATTTACAATATATTTTGATCTCGTCTGGCGATTTCAAGTGCTAACTCCATTTTAGTGGAAAAGGGTCATTATTTCCCTTTAAGCCAAAAGTCCAACATTTTATATCTAGTCAACAGAATTGTAGAGAGAAGGAGGTAATATTGGCACGACTCCGTCTCGGTCATACAAAAATTACTCATTATTATATTATGGAGAATCTCCCGCCACCAAATTGTCAACATTGCCCAGGTTATCCGCGCTACACAATCAAACACTTACTTATTACTTGCCCAGGACACAACGATAAACGACAGAACATTATTAATTACACACAACAAAACCGCATCACATTAAATCTTCAAACACTGTTAGGTGATAATTATCCTGAACTGATAGGTCTCCTCTTAGATTATCTCTACCAAACACGTTTAGCTAAACAAATATAACAGGGTTTTTTGACCCTGCGCATTTCTGGCCCACCGCGCAGGTTTTTTCCCCTTTGCGATAGACGCTGGGTTTTTTATTATTCAGGACTTTTCGCCCAGCTAAATACACCCCACAACCAGGTCTCGCCGAGGCGCCGGAGCCAGGGAGACTGGCAACAGTCTCCCGTTGTTGCAATGACGGCACCCCCACGGCTCCATCAACACTGACACTGTTCCAAACTGCACAATAATACACTGTATTATTCTATACCCAGGTCCAGGCAGGTGGTCGCAGGCATCACCTAACACTTGCTATGACACCCCCACACCTTCATTGCTTGGTCCCTGGTCAGTGCAGGGGCCGGTAGTGCGATTAGGCTCTCGCTCACGGCATCGCACTGACCAACAGACGCTATCACACACACACACCCGAGGTGTTCAATACCTGAGATAGAGGCCAGCTCGTACAACATGACTCCGCGCACGCTTGAGGACCGTGTCGCGGCAGTTGTAGCATACTCGGAGCACCCACACTACCACACTGGATCAGATTTGTCACACCAGATCTGATCTGGAGTGTGCTCCAGGCACCACGACATAACTCACTGCACACGGTTCCCGGGAGTGTATATTCTTTTGGGCAGGGAATTGCACCCCCGCGGGACCGGCCGCGGCGAGTTATGTTGAGCACACTCCGAGCACTCACACAACCAGACCAGACCGACCTAGGACCTGTCACCAGCTGGGTGTGTATGTAATAAAAATATGTATGTATGTGTCTCGTGTTTTACTTATTTTTGACCTTGAACGAAATACTTAACGTAATGTTAGATATTATATTTACTTTGAACAAATAATTTTTCCGGGTACAAATAAACCGGTTAACGTAATTAGTAACGTAAAATAGCTGCCCTAGTCCCTAGTTTGCTCCGGGTCACATAAACCGGTTAACGTAGTTTTTTGCCTGGCAAATTGCCAGAGGTCATTGCCCCTCCCCGGAAAATGGCTATAGGCCGTTCCGGGAAAAAAAGATATCTCGTCATTGGTGACGTCACAGAGGGTCATAACGGAGCGTCATAACCACTTTGTTACACCACAACGCGAGGTCCATACGCAGAAATTTCTGCGAAGTTAACGCGAAATTTATGGCGCCATTATACTGCACGTGGTTGGAATCTGACTCATAATTACAGAAAGAGACACTCACCAGGACATCACCATATGTAACATTAAAGACTTCACCGCCACTTCCCACTTGATACGACAAACACATCACACATCACAGCACATGACAGACACATCACAACACAACACTTCACAGACAACAACAAAAAACATAACACACTATTCCCTTGTCTTGATCCCATCCCCAATTTCTTGTTTTCCCCTGAGTCAGTCTGTCGACGCACCGTCTTGAAGTGTCCATTCGCCCGGTAGCACTCATTGTCCTCGCTTCTCACTCACAGTTCCTTTAAGCTCACGTTTCTTCTCACTGTCTCATTTACTGCTTCACCGTCCGCATACCTGTCCTCAACAGCCTGTCTATTTCAACACTCCAGTCCGTCACCCGAGTATTTCGCAGATGTCCAGTGTCGGTCGGTAACGGTGCGGGGCGGTCCGGCTCCCACAGCATGTGACGGGGGGGGGGGGGGGGGTCAGCAGGGCCCGTGCACGTCGGTTCCGGCTGTCGTCCAGGAGTGTCGTCAGCAGTTGTCGTCCTCGTGTCGTCAGTTGTTGTCGTCCTCGTGTCTTCAGTTGTTGACACCTTCAGCGGCGGCACAATGGACCGGCCCTGACCAGTGGTGGCAGGTTCCTGGTCGGCCGCTGCTGAGTCGACGTGTGACCACGCCGTCAGCAGTCATCCCGGGCGCGCTGCTCTCAGGACAATGCCGATGTCGGGTCCGGTCATCATCGTCAGCTATCTATGGCGAGACACGGGCGTCAGTTTACAGTCGGCGCTTAGCAGTTTAGCCAGGTCAAACGGGGTGTCGATTGCGATGGAGAAGTGATTTGGGCTGACGTTGATGGTTTCTTGGGGCGAAGGGCGGTGTCGGTCGGTGTGTCGTGTCTAGGAGATTATGGTGCTTGGTCTGGTAGTTGATTGTCCGGAGTCGAGTTGTCGTCATCCACAGTCAGGCCGTCGGGGGGTGGATGGGGTCGGGACGGCTCTCGAAGGACTCGTGATAGGGTCAGCGTCGGACATCGTGTACTTTTGATTATACAGAGCACAAAAACTACCAGAAGAGCTACCGTAGTGACCGAAACGACAGGTATAGTTACAGTCCTATAACGATGCTGTGTTTGATATTTCAGGACGTTAATGTGTTTCTTCAAGGCGGACAAAGTTATTGTATACATATGAGTTGGAGGCAGAGACTTCAAGGCATGATTAAACGATATATTGTCTTCAGACAGACTAGAGGTAACATGATTCCACACATCGTTTAATGCTAATGTCAGGTTCAAATGTTTGATCTGATACGGTTCAAGGTTCGAATCGGTCCGGTAATGGGTAGGAAGTTGGAAATGATTGTTGAAAGCTGCACAACCAAAGTCCAATTTAACCAGAGACAGCGGGGCCACAGTTTGCACAGTTTGGGTAAAGTTCACACTAGCACCAGTTTTACAGTGGATTTCGAGGTCAAGGGAGTCAACACTAATTACAATCCAATGTCCATTTCCTAAATACTCAGCGGTCGGGTCAGTAGTCTGGTTCACACGAATCACCTGTTCACAGAAACGGTTCACAGCGTCAGTTCGGTCAGTCAATAGAGCTGGGATGCACATTGTCGACGTCAGCACATTCATGACAGGTCGTCTTATGAGACAGAAAGGAAGTCGTTGTCTCAAGTACATCTGAAAGTCGTCATCATTGATAAACATGAATCTCATGGAATCTTCTGACAGAGCTACAAATTTCGCCTTTTCAATCTCGTAGTTAGCCACAAAGTTCTGTTTATCTGCAGCTTTTGGCACGGGTACGTTGGAAATTTGAAACACACTGCAATGATCCTTGATAGACAACAAAGGGATAGTCACGAGCACTGATATTCCTCCTGCAGTCCTCATCGTCTGTGTGTGAGATGTAGAGAAATATTGGCCAGTGTCGGACGGAGGGAATGGAAGAGCTAAATCACGGGGCAGTGCTTTCTGAATGTCATCCAAAATCTTAGCGAAACGGCTAGGCGGTAAAAGTGACCGGGGAAGAATGTTATTTTCAGTCAGACTGAAAATAGTCTCTAGGTCCATAATACTTTTGCGAAAATCACGAGCAGTCGTGATGAGGTCGGTGAAAACGGTCTCCATGTCAGATTCAAGAATAGACACAATGTAGTCATCAGCTACATTATCTTTTAACATATCAAGTCGGTCAGTCAGGTAGTTAGTCACATTCGTCAGTTGGTTAATAGTCTGTCTGTTAATACTCACATCTACGATAGTCTGATTGACCATAGCCACTGTACTGTCAATCACATTCAACACGTCATTCTGGGAGTCACTCAGATCGCTCACACGAGGCAGAATGTCCTGGATTTCGGTTGTTGTTGCAGTTCCAAACAGAGAAGACAGGGCGTCACCTACGAAAGGAAGTAGTGAACGTTTAGCACAGACATGACGGGACGGGTTTAAATGTTGCAAAACATCGAGTCATGTTCATCTCTCTATCTACCAAATCAGAGTCATGCATTAATTTTCCCCAGAGTCGTTGAGTCAAGTCACTACGTAACTCCTGGCGGTGCTCAGCAAAACGTGTGATAAATTTACTTTTAAACACCTCAATGCGGTGATCAAGTTTCTCTGCAAATTTCCACGAGGTACGCGTTTCGATCGGAAGATGAAGGGTCCAGTGATTAAAAGAGGCTCTGCTCTAGATCTGACCTCGAGGAAGAAATAGCACGTTGGCGAATACTGGAATGATGAACACGATCTGAACAGGATAAAACAGAAACGCCTTCTTCTGTAACGACACACAAACGCGTCAACAAGAGCATTCACGGGATTAGTCAGTATACAATGACAGTAGACACACCGGTCTTAATCTTTGATACACTCTCTTCACCATTTTGACACCACAACAGCATACAAGAGGATGTATGACGACTTGTCAACAATCCTGGTACGGAATCCTTGACAGGATCCTGGGCGTGTTGCCACGCAGTACTCGTCAGTACTCTAACTCTTGTTTAAAATAATATTCCCTATTGGCATACTAGCCATAATCCTTACTCAAATTACTAAAACCACAACAACAATATTCACCATAACTGCACACTAGCCGATCATTATACTACAGCGGCCTACAGGCCCACACGACAACAATATCAAACTCAACGGCGCACTAGCCGATTCTACATTCTTACTACTACAACTTCTCTACCTGTGCGAACATCTGTTCCATCATATGTTGATGGACTTTCATCATACTTGATAAAGGATCGATCTTAGTTACACTAGGGTTAGTAACATTTATACTCCTGCATGCATGCACCGACGTCTAATCCTTCCGTATCCGTAAAATCAAAATCCAAATCTGAGGGAGCATGGCGACTAAATTTGTCAGGGGGCCTTGCGTTTCTGGATCTGAAGAGTTAGACTCAGAACGAACTGTACAGCTGGTCCTCTATCTGAGTCGATTATAGTCACGCTAGTAGAAGTTCCATCATTCATTATAACATCACCTTCTACTCTCCGTACGTCTGTGGCTTCAGCAACGTGGCCTCCTAATCTAGCGGGGCCCATCTGTGACGACTCACTGGTCATCAATCTATCGCTCTCTTCGTGACCTCCTAATTCTGTGGGGTCGAGACGCGACAAAGCATCAGCACCAACATTGTTACGTCCACTCACATACTCTACATCACCATCCACCCTTTGTCCGTCGACGCCTTCCTCGATCTGGCCTGCATAATTAGCGGGGCCCCCCAATGGCTCCATCATCTCCTGCACTGGGGCCAAGGCGCGACAAAGCATCAGCAAATATGTGCTTGCTGCCATTTACATACTGTGCATCACAACCATACTCTTTCGAACCCAATTTCGCGCCAGACGATCCTCGATCACACCTTTTTGGAAAACGTCAGCCAAAAAGCGCTGTACATCCCGCGTCGCCAAATCATCATATGCCTCTCCAGTCCTGATCTGTGAGTTTACTGAATCGTTCCTTTAGTTTTTGTCCTAGACTCTCATTGGGTCCATGTCATGAAGCCAGTTTATAAATGTCGCAGATACTTCTCCATGGAAGGCACGCACATGCTTGTTGTTAGGCTTTGGATCCGAAGTTCTTGAACCACATGTTTTAAGGCAAGAGTGATATTTTGTTCAGCGGCCATCTTTTCGACAAACAAGTACAACCAGACGAAACAACCACAACAAAGACAAAACCCAAATCAGTCAACAATTCAAACAAACACCACAACAATTCAAATAATGAAGAACAGCTAAAGGCGTTTATGTTTTACGGAAAAAAGGAATATAAAATGGCCTACTGTTTCGACGTTTGAAGAGAAGGTCTCGAAGAATCCGGGTCACCACGGCACCAAATGTAGCCTTTTTTCTGGTTACAGATGACGAAGAAGACGTAGCAGTGATTGAAGTGATAGTCTTAGTAGATAGTTCTCGGCGATGTATTTTGGATATAACCCAACAGTTCGGTTAATTTAAAGAGAGGCCGAAACGGAAAGAAGAAACAGCCAGGCCAACTTGGCCGGCAACGGTAGTCCGCCGTTGGGAACGCGACAGCGCGTTCGCGGCCAACTTCAGGTCGCGGCGGAGTCAAGACTCCAGCGGCGGCCGGCGGCGGACGATCACTACCCGCCGGTCAGAGTCCACGCAGGCGCAGAGGCTACGGCGACGCCCTTCGGTAGGCCCATAAAAGGCTAGGGATATCTCGTCGGGGGCCGGGTGGCTCAGTTGGTAAAGCGTTAGACTTGGAATCCAAGGGTTCCGGGTTCGAGTCTGGCTACTGGCGCAAGTCATTCGGTTCCCCGCCCCGGAGGGGAGTGGTTCTCCTCCCCACCCGCGGCGGCATATAGCTATAGGCTGGACTATGGGGTGGGCGAGAACAACTCCCCTCCCACTCCCCCCCCCCCCCCACCAAAAAAAAGAAAGAAGAAAGATATCTCGTCATTGGTGACGACACAGAGGGTCATAGCGGAGCGTCATAACCACTTTGTTACATACGAAGAATATGAGTTTCATCTATATTACTATTTGATAAGCGTATGTCTGTATGTCTGTCTATCTGTCTGTCTTTCTGTCTGTCTATATGTCTGTCTATCCGGCACCGCTCAGTTTATTCAGTTTAAAAGTCCCAGTTAATTCACGTGCTGACTTGGTGCGGATACCTCCATCCCGGAGATGCCAACTAGCTATGCATAGTAGGGTGTGTCACTCGGATACTTTTTCTCCCCGATCAAATTCTACCACCGATTTTATCATGCGCGGCATGTGTGGAAACAATTATATGTCATTCGTTCCTTCTTATCTTTTGCCTCCATCCGGCGCCGAGTGATCAAAGTTTCTCCCATTCCTTAACTATTGCGACCACAGCGCCCCTATCGGCGGGCAGTGGAACTACTTCACCGAGCGGTGTCCATAAGTCGATGTGGCCTTTTTGGGAGAAAATAATCAGTAAAATGCGCATGAATATATTCCTGAGAAGATATTCGTCTTCACATATATGAACTAAGCAGTGAAACAACAGTGAAATCAGTGAATAACAATGTCGATATTAACAAGTGATAAGGAAATGCATGGACTTGCCGAAGTACAGATGCGTGACAAATGCTTGTCCGGACCAGCAGAGCGCGGTCTAAATTAACTACAAAAAAACGTACGAACTTGGACAAAAAGCACAATACTCTGCTGATAACTAACAACAACAAAAAACGAGTGCGGTAAACACTACCATCATAGTATGTATGTAGCGTTGTAGCAGCTACTACAATGGTGCGAATGAATCTAGCATCCAGTCAGGCTCTTTGTGAATGACTTTTGCTAGTGACAGCTGGCAGTCTCCCATGGTGACGGAGCCTGTTGCAGATCCAGCCGCGTCGTTGCGTTTCCCCGACCACGCTGCTGGCCGCCTCCGTTACCACCTTGACAGCACGTTCCACAGCGACTGTATGAACTGGATACGGGGGCATAACCGCGGCGCGTTCCGGAGACCATCCAGCTGTGCGTCGCTGAGAGCCATCGTCAGGGGCGGCTCGGTGATCAGCCCTACATTCCAGTCGAACAAGTCGGTGTACTTCTGGGCCGCGAAGTTGACTGACGGGAGCTTGAATGGTCGGCATTCTGCTGCTGCGACTGCCGGCGACACTGCTCTATCGGCGTTACCGCTTGGTCTCGCACTTCTGGGTCTGTATCAGCGACCATGGCCAGTAAGAGCGCCTCCGGGTGCGCTCAGTACGCGTTCCGCTGCAGTACTGGGCGAATGCTGTCCTGCAGTCCCTCGGGCAGGAGTCGCAGCAATTCCACGCTCCGCATCAGGTTCTTTGAGCCGTTTTCGCAGCTGCTGTGCAGTCGGATATTAAACCACATTGGAATGTAGTGCTTCATGAGGTACTCTACCAGCTGCTTTAGCTGTTCGGTAGGGTTCTCGCTGGACACGTACAGGCGCAGTAGTCTTGTTGCCAGTGGCAGCCACTTGGAGCGGGGGGATGCAGGATAGCATCAATAATATACGATATAGCATATGGTAGATGTTATTATCGATGTTAAAGGAAGCTAATGGCGGGTAGATGAGTATAATAAAACGGAATGAACGTATGCATGGTGTCGAACAAATACTTTCTTGAAATAAACGCAAATTCGGCACGCTATAGGAAACGTACGTTAATGTGAGTGCAAATACGCAAATATGTTACTATGAGTGAACTGTAAAGTAAGACTTCCGCCCCTCCTCACTTTGCTATTTTGGTTACAAGATAAGCCAATTGCCTATAACAGTATGCATATTCAGCCTTTGTGCGTACCTGGCATGGTTCACTGGTCCGATTTTTCGGTTGGCATCCTCTTCAGATGTGACCAGCCTCCACGGCCTTGGACAGTGTGTACAGCAGCTGCTGATCGGTGTTCAGCTCCGAGAATACTGCCTCGGGCAGCTCTGGAACTTCATTGCTCACCGGCTGGAAGGTGCTGACTGGAAGGCGGTGTACGTTACCGCTGGCAGCCTTGCCGAGAGGGCCAGAAAATGACCTTGGTCGCGAGGTCTCTCCATCTAACTGACGGAACACCTCCAGTAGGTTCAGTTCATTTCCGTGTAACTGGCAAATGAACCAGTGTAGTGGCCGGTTTTTGCTCAGTTCGAGAAGACGGCACGCACCGCCATAGCGCCCCGTGTTCACAGCCGTGCCATCGCATCCAAGAACACATACGTCAGCGACGCTGGTATCAGCGATAGTATCGATAACTTTTGCTTGGTCCATTGCCCGGCCAGTGTCCGGTGTGAAGTGCCCGAGGTATTGGCCTCCTGGCTCAGCTACTACTGCCACATGTTCCTCTACTGTTTCTGTTGATCGTCCGACGGCGGTGCGATCTTTTCGGCCATCGAAATATAGAGCTTTGAAATATTGACCGTAGTTTCGCTCTCGCTCTTGGGCTGACACCTGTCTCAACCGATTTCTCTCCCGCCACACTTTTTTGGATCAACTGCCAGCGACGTGTCGTCCTTGTCTATGCGACCGATGTCTTCTTGGAAAGCATTGATTATTGCAGCTACATCACGATTTGATAGTCCAAACCGATCAGCCGCTAAAGCCGTATTGTCAAGTCTCTCCTGATTCAAATCTGTCGTATCTGTTCCGTGGACATTCCATTTCAAGTGTTCATCAGACGTGTTCACGGAGCTCTCACGGTCGTCTGTACTGGTGCCAGCCTGCAGACCAGACGGTCCAGCTTCCATGTAGTCGCTGGGGGCTGCAATTTCGCTGGGTCCCTCAATTACTTCAGTCTCTTTCCCTGACCGATCTCCGGACTCGACCGATACCATACTCCGTGCTTCTTGCCGGGACAGACTCTGCCTCCGGTGTGCTGCTGCCTGACGCCGGCGACGCTCAACAGTGTCCAAACCACCGATGAACTGCTTGCGGGGTCCCCTTTGATCCCTTAGAAACGTGACCTCGCCAGGCGGCACTCGGTTCTCTCGAGGGCAGCTGCAGCGTTGCAGACATTTGCAGAGGGCTATGTCGAATAGCTTCCTGAAAAACTGTTGATTCATCTGTGCCCCCCCCCCCCGTCCCTGTCTTTTCACTGCGCTGACTTTTCTTGACTTTGTTAAAATTTCGGAACTTTGTGTAACACAGCTCCAACTTGCGCGCGACGCTCGTGACCTGCAGCGTAGGAATGTCCTCTCGCTCCCACATCTTGATTATCTTCTCAGCGGCCGGTTTGTATATCTTTCTCTGCTTGTCTTTTCCCCGAACGACTAAATGCTCACAGTGCATAAGTCTGATGTGATTGACAGCGTCCTTGTCTGTCGGAAACTGATTTGATGGTAGGTCACACGGAGCTCCCAGAGCGAAGTGTTTGGACCGGCTACGTTTAGCCATAGCACTAGCGTATCACGGGGACGGGGCTCAAGGCACTAAACACTGGCCACAATAGCGCACCGACCCACGGACGCTTCTTGACGGACTCACACCTCTGCTCGTCGCGTTGCGAGTCAGACATCTGGTGGTGTCGGACAAGATCGTGTCGCCCCGTCATTGTCATACGACACGTACCGTCTCACTGACCGAGCGAGCGTGTTCGTCGCTCTCGGCCGGCACGGTCAGTTGCCCCCCACTCACTGCCATTGAATGTCTACTGTGCGGTGCCTAATGAATCATGAGGCATTATGAAATACAAAATGATGATGTCACAGCTTTACTAGCTTTTGAGACGAAGTAATGTAGCCCAAACCGAGACGGGGAAATAGTTCTGCCAGCCGCCAATAGAGGCGCTGAGGTCGCCAATGTTAAGAGAATAGGAGAAACTTCGAACGCTGGGCGCCGGATGGCGGTTAAAGATGAAGGGAAACGATTGGTAAATTTGTGTGTTTGTGGGTGCAGCGCATGATAATATTGGTGGTAGAGTGTGCGCTGTGACAAGTGACACACCCTAAATTGCATAGGACATATGTGGGAGATGGGATAAAGCACCGACGCACCGGGCACCGGAAAGTTAGTCAAATAAGTCAAACTAAAATGTATTGCAATTGTTTTAATTACCAATGTAACTTCTTTTATGCATAAGTTAGTTATACAATTACACTACCCAAACGAACACAGGGGATCTATCTTAACACAAACAGTAACTTGTAAAAACTTCGTGCGTGAAACGCCACGCAATCTGGTTTGTACATCACTACAAAGGTGACGCTACAGTGGGTGTTGGGAACTTGAGGTTATAGCACAGAGGGTGACATTGTAGTACAGTCACACTCCCGTGACATGACAGCTGAGTTTAGTTATCATAGGCCGGCTATCGAGATCCGCGCGTAGTACGCGATGTTGCACTATGCGGTGCACGCTTAGTGCACGGCGACGCACTATGCGGTGCACGCTTAGTGCACGGCGACGCACTATGTAGTGCACGCTAAGCGTTCAGGTGATGTACTATGTATATTGCACCTAGGCGTTCGGTGATGCACTATGTAGTGCACGCGTAGTGTGCGTCGACACACTATGTAGTGCACTAACCATCCAAACCTCAGACCTGCAGTGGTCTCATTGGCCCGCTCTCTCCTCCGCCCGGTCTATATGTCGGCGGCCGGTGCGCGGCGGCAGAGGCGTGGGCCGGTGCGCGGCGGCAGAGGCGTGGAGCAGTGCATCGGGGGCGGCCGCTCCAGTCGGACTGTGTCGTATCTCCCAGCGGACCGCCACTCGCCTCACGCACGCACGCAGACACGTAGGCACGCAGGCACGCAGGCACGCAGCAGTCTGCCCTGGTCTGCTGGGACCAGCACGGAGCCGCCGCGCTAGGCCTCAGCGTGGACAGCTGTGGACTGTGGAGGAACCTAGAGACGGACGCGGTGGAATATAGTGGCAATAGTGGACGCTGGACTAAGGACCAAGGACGCGGTGGACGCGGTGGACGAGGTGGACTGTGGACGCAGTGGACAGTGGACTGTTGACTGTGGACGCCGGACTCTGGACTGTGGGCGTGACTAGCTGACGACTGCATATGGACTTCATGTCGTGGACGGATGGTGGACTGTGTGAAAAGTTGGTGGTGGACGACAGCTTGGTGCTGAACTGTGACGGTCGGCATTTTGTCACTACATCGTGGATACAGGTCGCGCTGAGCCCGCGTTCTGTGGCCTGTGAATGGGAGTCGGCAGAGACCCGTACCCGCGCCATGCCGGCTGGCCAGGGGCGGGGACGCGGGTGACGACGCCTTTGGACAAAACTGTCTGGAGCGGACTGACAGTGGGAACGTCTCAGCTGTCACAACTGTCACATCTGTCACAGCTGTCACAGCTGTCACGGCTGTCCCAGCGCAGCCACGGCTTGTCGCTCCTCTCCTACCCGATCCTGGGCTGGCCCGGGTTGACAGGAGTCATGTTCCGCTCCTACCCGTATGTCGTCGCTCTGGATACGGTGAGTTGGTGCAGGCCAGCGCAACAACGCTGTCGGCGATCACTACAAATGGTTCTATCCGCCAGAATTTGCGATTGTCAGCTAGGTTTCTACGCGCTTTTAAACATAAATGTTACATTTCTTGTGTGTTAGCAAAAGCACAAGACAACAATTTTAACCAATTAAATCGGCTTTGTTTCTTTTGCGTAAAATGGGTGACGTGCGTTCTCTGATTAGGTAATAGGTATGCGTACGTAGTTCAGGGCTGCAAATCCATACAGCGCTGCGTTTGAGAAAAAAACATTCCTTTGGGGACCAGTTCCATCTTCACCAAATCGTCCCCCCCCCCTGGCCCATACAAAAATGCCATGCTTTTAACTATTGGTCATTCGGGCGGCCGGCGGGTTATTCTGGGGTAGAGCGTAGTAGAGCCCAGTGGGTGGGACATCTCGAATGAAGCCATTTTGTCCACGTCTTCTTGCCGCTCTATCGAATCTCTTCACCTACTTTGCAATACTAATTGGCCGGAAAGCGGCGTGCGTCCGGCCGAAATGTGGGGCAGGGGGTGGCGCGGGTCGGCGCCGGTCGGCGCGGGTCAGTCGGGGTCAGCCGGTGTCAGCCAGGTCAGCGGCACGTGGTCAGGCGCCGACTGTCGGCGCTCGGCCATCGTACCGTCTAATTGACTCTCGTGCGCTGGAAAGCGGCGAAACCAGGCGACGACCATCGGGGCCAGCGGCAGAACTCGGCGGATGAGAATCATGCGGGGAGAGGCGGACAGACAGACCACAATCTCCAAGCAGTGATTCGTATCAGGATTCGGTTTAACAACACATTTTGAGGGAAAATCGAAGAAGATGGATGCAGTGTTTTGGTGATATCGGCTGATCTGAAACTCCGTGAGGTACCAGAAACCAATCGGTCAGTTACACCATGCCTGGCGCCGCCTGGGGAGAGAGCGTGCGAACATGTGGCGGCGCTGGCCACTGGATGCTGACCAGCTGACCACTGGTATGTGGGCAGAGCACTGGGCCTACCAGCGTCCATAACCGCGTCCATAGCTCCAGGCACATTCCTCAGCGCACGTCCGGCCGGGCGGGAAGGGTGTTCCGCCGCTCGTGACCTGTAGAGAGTTTCCATTGCACGTGCAGTGCTGCTCGCGACGAGACGTGCGGGCGGTGTGGCAGGAAGTTTGACCCTGCTCGGGGCGGACGTTCAGGGGTCAGGTGGAAAGTCGGGGTGTCGGTGTCTGTAGGTGACGGTGTGGTCAAGTGGGAACCGGTTAGTAGAGAGGTGTCAGAGGTTGCTGTTGTGATCAGTGGTTTCTGTTTCCTTGAATAGTGATTGCTGTTTCCTTAGTTTGTACTTTGTAGTGAACACTCTTATAATTGGCTTCTGTTCTGGGACAACATTAGTCAGTCTGAGCTGCAGTGAAACATTGGAGACTCTGGCGACCTAAAGTTGACATTGTTCTGAACGGGACGGGAACGGGACGGGAACGGGACGGGAACGGGAC
Source organism: Chirona hameri (assembly GCA_036785665.1). NCBI lineage: Eukaryota > Metazoa > Arthropoda > Thecostraca > Balanomorpha > Balanidae > Chirona > Chirona hameri. The sequence continues at coordinate 114,085 of JAXIVJ010001439.1, read as the reverse complement.
GGGAACGGGACGGGAACGGGATAGGAACGGGATGGGAACGGAACGGGAACGGGACGGGAACGGGACGGGAACGGGACGGGAACGGGACGGGAACGGGACGGGAACGGGACGGGAACGGAACGGGAACTGGACGGGAACGGGACGGGAACGGGACGGGAACAGGACGGGAACGGGATAGGAACGGGACGGGAACGGAACGGGAACGGGACGGGAACGGGACGGGAACGGGACGGGAACGGGACGGGAACGGGACGGGAACGGGACGGGAACGGGACGGGAACGGGACGGGAACGGGACGGGAACCGGAACGGGACGGGAACGGGAACGGGACGGGGACGGGACGGGGACGGGACGGGAACGGGACGGGAACGGGACGGGAACGGGACGGGAACGGGACGGGAACGGGACGGGAACGGGACGGGAACGGGACGGGAACGGGACGGGAACGGGACGGGACGGGAACGTAGCGAGAACGGTACGTGGCGGGAACGGTACGGGGCGGGAACGGAGCGGGAACGGGGCGGGAACGGGACGGGAACGGGGCGGGAACGGAACGGGAACATGACGGGAACGGGACGGTAACGGGACGGTAACGGGACGGGAACGGGACGGGAACGGAACGGGAACGGGAACGGAACGGGACGGGAACGGGACGGGAACGGGACGGGAACGGGACGGAAACGGGACGGAAACGGGACGGAAACGGGACGGAAACGGGACGGAAACGGGACGGAAACGGGACGGGAACGGGACGGGAACGGGACGGAAACGGGACGGGAACGGGACGGGACGGGAACGGGACGGGAACGGGACGGGAACGGGACGGGATGGGAACGGGACGGGAACGGGACGGGAACGGGACGGGAACGGGACGGGAACGGGACGGGAACGGGACGGGAACGGGACGGGAACGGGGCGGGAACGGGACGGGAACGGGACGGGAACGGGACGGGAACGGGACGGGAACGGGACGGGAACGGGACGGGAACGGAACGGGACGGGACGGGAACGGGACGGAAACGGGACGGACACGGGACGGAAACGGGACAGAAACGGGACGGAAACGGGACGGAAACGGGACGGAAACGGGACCGGGAACGGGACGAGCTAGATCAGCGCAGCTAAACACTATCAAATTTGCCGATTAAAAATATGTTTTCACTGGGCCACTTGTTCCTAGAACTGTTTGGTAAGTATACACGGAGAAAACGCATCGAGTGACAGTCTTAGTGTATCGTTTACTTTGTAGCACTCATTCTCATCCGAATGAAGTGTACACAATCCGATGTCCTCAATCCGAATGAATTGTAGCACTCGAATGAATGTCCACCTGTCGGCCCGCCTTTCTCCTCTGGCCGTCCGGCTAGTGGGCGTCATGTTCGGTGAGAACTCGTCACGGTGTCGTGCCGAATGTGCAGTCCACGCCTGAATGTTATATGAGAACCACCCAGGTGAAGTCAGGAATGCCCTCCCCACTAATGAATGGCTCTATGCACATTAATGGTTAACTGGCTCAGCCGAGGTTTTGTCTAGGGTTCTCAACAAAGCAGACAAAAACCGATGTGAGGCTTATGCCTTTTCTTGTCGGTGTCTCTTTCACAGACGAAAATATATGTTCTGTTGTATGCATCCTTAGCATGAAGTTCATCAATTTCAGTGAAGAGAACATTAATTCCGTTGTAGTTTTAGTGGACAATCTACCAATAAGACCGTGATTGGTTCATATTGCTTCCATTCAGCAATATGAACCAATCATCATAAATACCGGTAGCACATAATCAAACATAGCGAATCATTTGCCTCGTTTCCTTTGTCCTAGTACTCAGCTTTAGTTGGCTGTGAATCCTGACGGCTCCCAGCAGCATGCCTGAGCCCAGTGGACCGTATCGGGGTGTTACCGCGTGACGTCTCATCCACACACAAACTCACACGCCGGACCAGCTGATACCGTTTCACCGCAGCAGGAGAGCGCGCCCGCTTTTCGGCGTCATCGGCCGGTTCGAAACTTCGGTGAGGTTAATTAATACACAGGCGTGAATCGCTGATGCTTGTCGTTGACATGTGATTTCTGCTCCTGCAGGTGGCCTATCTGATTGCGTTCGGTGTGCAACTATGGTGGATCGTCGGCACCGAAGGTGAGAGGCGGTGTGAAGCGGTAATGCGCTGATTTTGTTAGTTCTGGGAGGTAGCATGAAACCTGCTACGAATACTGATTTTATATGTTGTTAATTACCGAGCGGGCGCGAAGCACCCGTGAGGTTTCTCGTCAACTTACTAGACAAATTTACATTTGACCCGGCCCGAACCGGCCCGACCCGGCCCGACCCGGCCCGACCCGGCCCGACACGGCCCGACACGGCCCGACACGGCCCGAACCGGCCCGAACCGGCCCGACACGGCCGTACAGACGCTTTTCGGAAGCTAATAACTTTGCAACCACTGCTCCGATTGAGATCAAGTTTTCACCATTGGGTAGGACCATCAAATACATTTTGATTTTGGTATGGTGCGTTCTGATAAGGGTGGCACCACAGCGCGAGGCACATGCAAACCTCGAAATGAACCCCACAAAAATATTGATCAAAGATGGCTTGATTTATCCAAGCACCAGTAAAACGCCTTTTTGGGCGATGACCGAGCGGGCGCGCTCTGGTAAAGCTAGCACAGGTTTACAATATCAAACGGTACGAGAGCAGATGTGGTAGTCCTTTTAGTCCTTTTAGTCCTCCATAAACATTGTCAGGCCTTCATGCATGCCAACATAACAATTAAGTTGCATTAAATTCTCCCTTCTCGAATCCGCCAAAAGGGAGTACGTCCTGAGCGCTGCATGCTTCATCGTATAAATTAATTACCGAGCGGGCGCAAAGCGCCCGTGATGTTTCTCGTCAACTTACTAGACAAATTTACATTTCACCCGGCCCGAACCGGCCCGAACCGGCCCGAACCGGCCATACAGACGCTTTTCGGAATTTAATAACTTTGGAACTACTGCTCCGATTGAGATCAGGTTTTCACCATTGGATAGGACCATCAAATCAATTTTGATTTTGGTATGTTGCGTTCTGATAGGGGTAGTACCACAGCGCGTGGCACACGGAAATGTCGAAATGAACACAAATCATTATTGATCAAAAATGGCATTATTAATCTAAGCATGAATTTATACGATGAAGCATGCAGCGCTCAGGACGTACTCCCTTTGGCGGATTCGAGAAAAGTGATCATGAACAATTTAATACAACTTAATTTAGCTTTACCAGAGCGCGCCCGCTGGGTCATCGCCCAAAAAGGAGTTTTACTGGTGCTTAGATAAATCAAGCCATTTTGTTTTGTATTATCAAGAATGATTTGTGTTCATTTCAACGTTTGCATGCGCTACGCGCTGTGGTACCACCCCTATCAGAACGCACTATGCCAAAATCAAAATTGATTTGATGGTCCTATCCAATGGTGAAAACCTGATCTCAATCGGAGCAATGGTTGAAAAGTTATTAGCTTCCGAAAAGCGTCTGTACGGCCGTGTCAGGCCGGTTCGGGCGGGTTCGGGCCGGGTCAAATATAAATTTGTCTAGTAAGTTGATGAGAAACCACACGGGCGCTTCGTGCCCGCTCGGCAATCATGGGTAAAGGCAGACAGGATGAAACACAAAAAGTAGTGAAATGGTGACAAGGTCAGACATCCTAAAACCAGTAAAACGCCTTTTTTGGCGGAAGCCGAGCGGTATCTGTTGCTTCCCTGGGACAAACTACATAACAAAACAGTAAAACGCCTTAATCGGCGGTAACCGAGCGGTATATGTTGCTGATTCAAGTGGGTATATATTCATACAAAATCAGTTGTATTAAATTGTTCCTGATCTCCTTTCTCGAATCCTCCAAAAGGGAGTACGTCATGAGCACTGCATGTTTCAGCGTATAACAAACGAATGCTTAGATTAATAATGCCATTTTGGATCAACAATTATTTTTGTTCGTTTCCACGTTTCAGTGTGCCACGCGCTGTGGTACCACCCCTATCAGAACGCACCATACCAAAATCAAAATTGACTTGATGGTCCTATCGAATGGTGGAAGCCCGATTTCAATCGGAGCAGTGGTTGCAAAGTTATTAGCTTCTGAAAACCGTCTGTATGGCCGTGTCGGGACGGTTTGGGCTGGTTCCGGCCGGTTCCGGCCGTGTCGGGGCGGTTTGGGCCGGGTCAAATGTAAACTTGTCTAGTAAGATGACGAGAAACCTCACGGGCGCTTCGCACCCGCTCGGTAATTAAGTTGTATTAAATTGTTCATGATTTCCTTTCTCGAATCCGTCAAAAGGGAGTACGGCTTGAACGCTGCATGCTTCATCGTATAAATGAATGCTTAGATAAACCAGTAAAACGCCTTTTTGGGCGATGACCGAGCGAGCGCGCTCTGGTAAAGCTAAAACAGATTTGGAATATGACACGGTAAGGGAGCACACGTGGTAGTAACACAGTCATTTTAGTCATCCAGAAAAATGTCCAGGCCTCAATGCATGCCAACATAAAAATTAAGTTGCATTAAATTGTTCATGATCTCCTTTCTCAAATCCGCCAAAAGGGAGTACGTGCTGAGCGCTGCATGCTTCAGCGTGTAAATTAATGCTTATAATAATACAGCCATTTTTTTATCAAGAATCATTTTTGCAAGGTTTTTTGTTCATTTCGACGTTAGCGTGTGCCAACTTCCACGCGCTGTGGTACCACGTGTATCAGAACGTACCATATAAAAACAAAATTGAATGGACCTATCCAATAGTGAAAACCTAATCTCAATCCGAGCAGTGGTTGCAAAGTTATTAGCTTCCGAAAAGCGTCTGTATGGCCGGGTCGGGCCGGGTCAAATGTAAATATGTCCAGTAAGTTGACGAGAAACCTCACGGGCGCTTCGCGCTCGCTCGGTAATAAAGCCATTTTTGATCAAGAATGTTTTTTGTTCATCTCGACGTTTGCATGTGCCACGCCCTGTGGTATCAACCCTATCAGAACGCACCATACAAAAATAAACATTGATTTGATGATCCTATCCAATGGTGAAAACCCTATCTCAATCGGAGCAGTGGTTGCAAAGTTATTAGCTTCCGAAAAGCGTCTGTACGGCCGTGTCAGGCCGGTTCGGGCCGGGTCAAATGTAAATATGTCTAGTAAGTTGACGAGAAACCTCACGGGCGCTTCGCGCCCTCTCGGGAATAACACAACACCTATATGTAATTGAATCGTATCAGTTATAGCACCAGTTAAACTCCTCAATCGGCGGTAACCGAGCGGCATCTTCCCTGGGACAAACTACATACTGAGTTGCTACCGAGCGGATGTGAAGCACCTGTGATGTTTCTCGTCAACTTACTAGACAAATTTACATTTGACCCGGCCCGAACCGGCCCGGACTGGCCCTACCCGGCCATACAGACGCTTTTCGGAAGCTAATAACTTTGCAACCACTGCTCCGATTGATATCGGGTTTTCACCATTGGATGGGACCATCAAATTAATTTGTATTTTATTATAGTGCGTTATGATAGGGGTGGTAACACAGCGCGTGGCGCCCGCAGACGTCGAAATGAACCAAAATCAGTCTTGATGAAAAATGGCTTGATTTATCTAAGCATTCGTTTTTTTTATACGCTGAAGCATGCAGCGCTTAGGACGTACTCGCTGTTGGCGGATTCGAGAAAGGAGATCATGTACAATTTAATCAAACTTAATTTTTATGCTGACATGCATGGAGGCCTGGCAATTTTTTTTATGGAGGACTAAAAGGACTAAAAGGATTATGTGACACTACCACGTGCTCCCGTATTGTTTCATATTTCAAACCTGTTTTAGCTTTACCAGTGCGCGCCCGCTCGGTCTTCGCCCAAAAAAGCGTTTTACTGGTATTCAATTGTTCATGATCTCCTTTCTCGAATCCGCCAAAAGTGAGTACGTCCTGAGCGCTGCATGCTTCATCGTATAAATTAACTACCGAGCGGGCGCGAAGCGCCCGTGAGGTTTCTCGTCGACTTACTAGACAAATTTACATTTGACCCGGCCCGAACCGGCCTGACCCGGCCCGAACCGGACGTACCCGAACCGGCATGCTTTTCGGAAGCTAATAACTTTGCAACCACTGCTCCGATTGAGATTGGGTTTTCACCATTGGATAGGACCATCAAATCAATTTTGTTTTTATATAGTCCGTTCTGATAGAGATGGTACCACAGCGCGTGGAACGCGCAAAAGTGGGGCAGGTCAAATCACCGATTTTAGAGGAAAATCGCGCCTAATGATAAAATCGCTTCATCAAACTGGACCACGTTTGGCGTACGCTAAGAGCCAATGATGCCCCATATGTTGCATGCCTAATTTAAACTTAAGACTTGAGCACACGTGAGCACGTGGAAGAAATAAAGGTGTCGGGTTACACCCGTATCATGTATCTCAGAAACTGATAGGCCGATTATGGCGAAATTTGGCGTGCAGCTCCCGACAGACATCCTAGCAATATTCCAAATGATGAATCGGAAGTTGCATGGCACGTGCGCACGTGTGGACCCCTTTTTATATCTTCGAAACTACTGGATCTATTGAGCTGAAATTTTGCATGTAGGTTAGGGCATGACTATTAGCTGCTTTAGACGTGCCGAGGCATACACCAATCCAATATGCACGTGCGCACGTGCGCCACCGTATTTCAGAGCTCGGAAACTACTGCACCTATCGAGGTGAAAATTGATATACATGCTTAGGAAGGGCTGTTAGGAGGTTTGCGCTTGGCGGAACCTTTATGTCACTATGCACGTGTTCACTGCGCACGTGCGGACCACTATTTGCTATCGCTGAAACTACCTGTCCGATTCAGCTGAACGTTCCTATGCATACTAGAGTATATCCAGGTAAAACTATTTAACGTGTTACTCATCATTGGGACACAGTCAATGCGTACCTGCGCTCCCATACCGTTCATATTTCAAACCTGTTTTAGCTTCACCATAGCTCGCCCGCTCGGTCATCGCCCAAAAAGGCGTTTTACTGGTGGTCAATCGTAAATGCTTAAATACAAGCGTCCAATTAATGTTGTAAGCAACAACCTCAGTATCTTCATTGATATAGCATAACATGTTATCGATTAATTCATATTCTTTGGTTAACTTTCCAGAGACGATGCCGGCGCCAGCCTACATCCTGTGCGGAGGATACCTCATCATGCTACTTATCTCTCTTATCATGCTCATTGGTCTAGCGCTGGTAAGTGTGGCTAGTGTAACTTCGAGAGAAAACAGAGCACTGAGAAGCATGCAGAATGTGGCGGAAGATGTACAATATTTTAACAAGTTATGTAATCACAAACTGAATCTAACACTTTGTGCTGCACAGAAAATGAAAATGACTTATTAGAGATATGTGGATAAGATATTGGACGTCTAGACTTCCAAAAGACAAAATGACGTGAGTACGGTTTTATATCTAGAACACGGTCAATCGTTTGACCTCAGTGGCGGCTGCGTATTGTTTATTGTTTATTTGCAATATCACCAACAGAGAAAATTACACTTACAGGCGAAGTCATTGCTGTTGTTGTGTTTAATGCAAATGATGAACACCAATTCGTTTGTATCCAAAGCAGGTCGTTGGTATATTAGTATGAGTATACTTACAAAAGTATTCAAGGTGTCATGGACATGTTGGAGAGAACCAAATAGCGAGAGCGAAACCAACTAGAATCTGACTCACAAAGTGGATTCAGCCAACTGTGGTAAAAGACAGAATATTGTATAATTGTGAATAAAACGTTTGTAATTAAGTACGCATTAATAGTGTAGAGCAATCATTTATAAACCACAAGAGGAATTAATGCGACCTCATTACTTTTCCGGGGATTTATCATGCGATTTCACCAATTACAACGTTTATCAAGACTTATGGATCAACGGTCGCCTCAGATATCAATTTAGTTCAGCAAAACGTCATCACTATGAAGGTCAGGTGTGCCTTGTGCCTCTGTGTTAGTGACGGCTTTTAAGCAGATTGTGTCGTTTTTTTATTATCGGCGTGATATAAACTGTTACTTGTGACGGTCTCTTTCCTTACTTCTTTGTCGTGAACAAAACTTAACACGCGCCCTGGAGAGCCTCTGATAATTACACGCCCTGGAGGGGGGGGGGGGGGCGGACTTCGCCCCCCCCCCCTATGATCTCGAACACCACGCAACGTAGCGACAAGCGGAAAAGGACGTTAGATAGCTCGACACAAGCTCTTTCGAAAGTATTTTGCTCATTTTTTATCATGTCAATATTGAGGTCACCAGAGGTCATCAAGGGTCAGATTTTCAAGTTTTCAAGACTTCGCTTCGAACACCCCCACATGTCTCGGGAACTATGCTAGTTAGCAGCAAACTGAAAAAAAGCAATCGAAAGCCCTTGCAAAATGCAATTGTCTTCAATATATAGTGTGTGTTTTATTAAGAAAGTGTCCTCAGATTTGAGCTCAGGTCAATAGTTTAGGCTCCAGAGGTCATCAAATGTCAAAAAGGTGATTCTTTTGCAAAACGTTTGTCGCAAATAACTTTTTACCTAATAAAGATAAGGCAATAGTCTTTACGCCATTGCGTTTGTCTCGTCGAGGCGCTTCGAATCATATTCATGGTCACCGGGTTAGGTCAACTGAGAAATTTGTCCTCAGGTCAAGGTCAAGTGGTGACCCAAGTTGGTCATGTTGCATATTGAGAGACGTGTCTCGACGAGGCAAACACATTGGTACCCTTTTCTCTTCTCTATCTTTATTATGCCAATAGTTATTGACAAAACAGTGTTGGCGGTCACGACATTGACCTGACCTTAGGTCACCGATATAAGAAATTCGAGATAAGCAAATTGTTGGTATATATGACCTTATGAAGTCCTGCAAGAGTGAAACTGATCGGCGTAAAACTGTGGCTGTGGTACTACTGCAAACGTTTTGGAGTTGAGGTCATCACGTGACCTAATCTGGTGACTTGCCTGAGATGACCCGAGGCAAATAATTTTACATGTGAAAAGTTCATTTCCGAACAGGTGTGCAAACAAAAGCGGCGCTGCGCTAGCCTTGAAAAACCGGAGGGGTGGGCGGATTTCGCCCCCCCCCCCTCCAGGGCGCGTGTTAAAGTGCTTCGCTCAAAAGTCGTACGTGTCGTAATCTATATGTTCAAGAACCACGAAATAATTAGCTTATGTCTTATTATATTCTGGCTTTTGAACAGTAATTACCAATGCTCGCCTCGGTTGAAACAGTGGAGACAGGCAATTTTTTGTATTTCCTTTCATTAGCACATTAAACTGACAAGACATGTTTGACAGGACATGTTTAACGAGTGGACATGCATCAACAGCTTTGGTAATTATCGTGAGTTTATGACAGTCGATTTTGAGGTCTAATAGTCTTCGTTTTCTTCTCCCTCTCCCTCGACCGAATCGATGCCGACCTCTTCGAAATCTTTCTCCAACGCAGCCAAATCTTCACGCGCTTCGGAGAACTCGCCTTCCTCCATACCCTCGCCGACGTACCAGTGCACGAAGGCACGCTTGGCGTACATCAGATCGAACTTGTGGTCCAGGCGGGCCCAGGCCTCGGCGATGGCGGTGGTGTTGGACAGCATGCAGACGGCGCGCTGCACCTTGGCCAGGTCGCCGCCGGGCACGACGGTCGGCGGCTGGTAGTTGATGCCCACCTTGAAGCCGGTCGGACACCAGTCGACGAACTGGATGGTCCGCTTGGTCTTGATGGTGGCGATGGCGGCGTTGACGTCCTTGGGCACGACATCGCCGCGGTACAACATGCAGCAGGCCATGTACTTGCCGTGACGTGGGTCGCATTTAACCATCTGGTTGGCCGGCTCGAAGCAAGCGTTCGTGATTTCGGCCACTGAGAGCTGCTCGTGGTAGGCCTTCTCGGCAGAGATGACAGGGGCGTAGGTTACCAGCGGGAAGTGGATACGCGGGTATGGCACGAGGTTGGTCTGGAACTCAGTCAAGTCTACGTTGAGTGCGCCGTCGAAGCGGAGAGAGGCAGTGATTGAGGAGACAATCTGAGCAATCAGACGGTTCAGGTTGGTGTACGTCGGTCGCTCAATGTCCAGATTCCGGCGGCAAATGTCGTAGATGGCTTCGTTATCAACCATAAAAGCGCAGTCCGAATGCTCGAGAGTCGTGTGGGTGGTCAGAATGGAGTTGTACGGTTCGACGACGGCTGTTGCGATTTGCGGTGCCGGGTAAACGGCGAATTCGAGTTTAGACTTCTTGCCATAGTCGACGCTAAGGCGCTCCATCAGCAGTGAGGTAAAACCAGAGCCAGTGCCTCCACCGAAGCAGTGGAAGATAAGGAATCCCTGTAGGCCAGTGCACTGGTCAGCCAGTTTCCTGATGCGATCCAGCACCAAGTCAACGATTTCCTTGCCAATGGTGTAGTGTCCACGGGCGTAGTTATTTGCTGCGTCTTCCTTGCCTGTGATCAACTGCTCAGGGTGGAACAGTTGACGGTAGGTTCCCGACCTAACCTCATCCACGACGGTCGGCTCCAGGTCGACGAAAACTGCCCTCGGGACATGCTTGCCAGCTCCCGTCTCGCTGAAGAAGGTGTTAAAGCTGTCATCTCCACCACCTACGGTTTTATCTGAAGGCATTTGTCCATCAGGCTGGATTCCATGCTCCAGACAATACAGCTCCCAGCAGGCGTTACCAATCTGGACACCAGCCTGGCCAACGTGGATAGAAATGCACTCGCGCATGGTTGCAGTTAGAGAAAGGATCGAGTTCGGTTCGGTTCAATAGAGAGCGAGGGCCAAAAAAGGGAAAAGCCGCGTTACGGAGCCTCCACTCTTGGGCACAAACGATCCGAAAGTGAAAGCAAAATTGCAGACGAAATGATCAGTAAAAAAAATGATCTCGTGCTATCACATTGCATGTGATTGGTTCAATTTTCCCGCCACGCCGGGATCATGTTTTAGGTGTTCAAATCCTTCACGTAAAATGACAAAGTCAATTTTATCAGCAGACGTCCGTGCATACTGGTTTAGAAATCTCACGATATTGCGATTTATCATGGAACTATTGCACTCTCATTGTTTCTGGAATGCTTATCAAACGGTTAAAAAGACACTGTCTCTTTAAAGTAAAATTTAATATGTTAAAGAGCAATCGCATCTGATTAGCCCTCGCCCTACGGGAGCTTTTTTCACTTTCGCCCTACGGGGGGGGGGGGGGCTGGCAGCCCCCCTGTTAACTTCCAAACCAAGCAACTTAGAGCAATGCAGTAAGAACCAGCATGTTGCCTGTTATAAGAGGAATCTAACAGTATGCGATTTTTAGGTTTCAGGTCAACGTATGACCTTCCAGGTTAAGTGAATGACCTCGGATTTGCCACGTCCAGAACAGCGATTTTGCTCTTCAGAAAACCTCAAAATTAGAAATTGATAAATTTAAATAAAAAGGCATGTTCCTAGACCCGTTTTGGCTCAGAGATACAGAAAAGGTAATTATTTGTTCGTATCTTGTAAAAAAAAAAGTCAAAAAAGTTATTTTTAAAAATGACGTCATCAGTTTCTTACACTTAGGGAGCCATCACTCAGTCAGAAATGAAGATATTGCTTTGAAATTTGGTATGAGTATTTTACATACTCATTTCTCTCACATATATTCCGGTTTTTCTAAAATCTTTGGAAATTTTGATTTTGTGGGGAGTTTTCCGAAAAAAAACATTTTTTACAAATTTTAGGGGTCAAAAACCCAAAATTTTGCAAATCGGAGATTGCCATTTTAAAGAGAAGGACATTTTGTATCTTTGGTGAATTGCGTTTGCAATTTGCTTTAAAACTCTATTTTCTACGATTTGTCAAATATTTCTATTTTTTACCAACATGACGTCATCAAAACGTCATTATTTCCCAAATGTCTCAACCAATTAAAAATAAATTTTAACAGCCTACGTATAATTGCTGTAAACTCAGCTAACGAAAATTTCAGCAAGATGCACCGCATGTGCAAAAAGTTATTCAAGAAAAACCTCAGGGGTGGCCTGTCAGCCCCCCCCCCGTAGGGCGAGGGTTAACACTATGAAGTCCGTTACTCGAAATTCACGCCCAGTCGCCCAATATCATCGTTCGAAGTTCGGTTTTCTTCCAGCCAATGACCTTGACGGGCCGCTTACCACTACGCACCAAAATCAATTAATTGCAGCGTTGTGCAACAATTGTAAATAGTTATAATTTTTGTTTAAGCATTCTGTCGAAATTTGTGATGTCAGAAAACATTTAATGTCTTATTATGCCAGATTTAAGCCCAATAATTGGATAAAAGTAAAGATTAATTCCGAAGGGATAAGATTAATTACGAAGGGATTTTGATTCCGACCGAGTTTTTTTGTGGCAACAACTCAGTGCGCCAGATGCGCCGGATTCGTTTCATGTAGTTGACAGGAACCACAATGTAGAAGTGCTTTGCCGCCTCATCCAATTGTTGCAATAGCGTCAGCTGACGGTTGGTCAGATGCAGTTAAAGGGATTATACGGGTTTCCGTCCTGAAAGTAAATGCACTCTTTTGCAGTTGTATGAGCTTTAAACACGTTTAAGACATATAACAGGGACCTCAATGCTCATTTAGTCCATCATTTCAGAAATTATCAGCGTTAAAACTTGGGCGTTTTTCGAGACTAGTATCAGATAACGAGTACTTGATCGGCACTACTGTCCACCACTTTTATCTTAAGATCAATTTTAGAGTTTTGAATTATCTGCAAGTCCTACGCTGGATCACAGAATTATTATGCAATTCAAAACTGACGGGACTTTGTATTACTACACCCTGTTTGTTGAGGTTTTGTGTTTTTTGTGGTTTTCTTTTCTCTGGCCTTTAGCGTTGAGAATTTGGTGGTGACGTATTAATTTTTTGGCATAAAATTCATGAAAATATAGAATTGTATGGGAAAACAGGGTAACTGCTGCTGTCGTTGGAACAAAACAAGTTTATTTTCTTTCAAATATTGCTTATTTTACCGGAAATATGCCATACGTGAGGCGTTGTTATTAGCATACAAGAGATGACTGGCTCTGCCTCAGCCGGTCCTGCAGAAAATACGCGGTGGCATCACCGCGCACTTTGGAATGTCCTTACGTGCAGAGGTCATTTCCAGAAAAATGTGGCTACCGTGGGACTTCTACCACCTTTATAAGTACGTTTTACTATGTAACTCAATTATTCTGGGAAAAACCCGTATAATCCCTTTAACTGGAACAAACGCTTCCATAATCCATATATGTAGTGGTGCGTAGAAATCGTAAACCGTTTTTAGATTCTTATGAAAAATGAAATAAATGCTTGTTTTTTTGTATTTGCGCTGCTTGGGTAAGCCTTTGAGGACGATCAAAAATCATAAGTAGTCCTTAGGACTTGTTTAAGCCAGTTTTTGCGATATCATCCGATATATCCCTTTAAGAGAAAACTAAGATAATGATAAATAGTAATGCCTGAAATATCGCGACACTTGTAACAAGAAATTGTAAAAAAAATGCGCAGGTTTTATTTCATATCGGGACCTTTAGCTTTCTATGCATAACCACCTCTGAATAATGCACACTGAATAATTAATAAGTAGTTAAGATTATTTGCATTTACTCATCATCTGTTTGTTTTTAACCCATTCTACTATTTGTATTAATTGATAATGGCATATTAAGTCATATTTGATCGGATAAGTGTGCTTAAATATGAACTCCATATCCGTCAAGCTGTGGCGTGTTACAAAGCTTCATATCATTGTTCACACTGCTGACTCGATTTTCAGAAACGTTCTCGATATTTGCTCGCTTGGCTGCTCGTCATGATCGTCTTCTTCTTCCCGGAAATGGGGATGGTGCTTTTCATGAGCATTTACCACTGGGTAAGACGATACCGCAATGTATGAAAATCGCAGTATGAACATCATTGGAATGTTTTAAATGCCAGCACGAAAGATATCATTCGGAGACTGCACTGATTCATTTAAGCGTATATTGGAACAGATAACGGCAATCTACTAGCACGTCGAGATAAGCATGTTAGACATGAATTTAAGGCAGATAGTGCAATATGGATTATGATATTCGAGGGCAGTTTCTGTTGTGAGCTGTTATTAGCTGTTCTATTATGTTTTGTTTCCAATTCATATTTCCTGTATGTTATTATCCATCGCCCCGATCAAGTGTTGAAGCTCTGTTAAAATTAGTTAGGATAAAACTAAAATAAAATATGACTGTTCAGTAACGGCATCATATATCACGTTTAATTTTCCCCAGAATATTGAGTCTGACTACGGCCTGGGTGACCTCATCTTCTACATATGCAGAGCTGGATTAAACGTAAGTGCGAGGGTTGACGTAAAGGGCAACTTTAACCGCATTATTTCAGGATATGTGCTTGTTGCAAGATTAAATAAATTAAAGTAGTGCAACTTGTCCGTATTACATTGTTTAGATTGCTCTTGCTGCTAAAATAATTAAAGACAATTGTATGCGATGTGACAGAGTAGTTAATTTGATCCCTATGCGCTCCGAATGTGTCATTGAACTGAAAAGGTGCCACCGTTGTTTTTAATATTGTATACTCGGTGTCTGACACTCAACGACACGCACAGATTTCACAGTAAATGTCATTTCGCTCTTGCAGAAACATTGTCAAGGCTAAATTAACAATTGTGACCAGCATGATGTAGATGTATTCCGTATTCGCTCATTATGATAACAAAGGTGGAGATCAGTTACGACCTAGACCAGTGCCACTCACGTGTTTTACAACTGGAACTTTTGCCGTCTCGTTCTAGCTGGTATCTTTGATCTGCATCCAGTCTCTGCACGCCACGTGGAGAGAAGAGAAATTCTCACTGCACAGGCTGGAGTCCTTTAACTTGAAGGTAAGTGGCTTTTAAAGGCAGTCAAGACAACGCTGGACAACATATTTAACAACGCGTTTGTATAACAGCTTTGCGATAAATCTAGGCATGTTTAACATTTATGGATTTGAGTCCACACATGCCATAAACGTTTTTAACATTTGCGAATACGAGTATAAACTATTTGGTGTTTAATTTGCATGTTGTAAGTGGTGTCTATTACAGTATCAAATATTGTATACATATGCATTGTACCGTGTGTTAATGCAACTAGCAAAATAATAGACGGAAACAAATAAACCAGAAATCTGGACATGTGTTACAAAGTGTCTATTGAAACAATATTTTGTATCGTAGTGTTGTGTAGTGTCAAGTGTGTGTTGTCAACAGTGCCTTACAGTGTCAACTGTGCCTTTGTTGATGCCGCACTTCTCTAAAACGCTAATTTATACAAAAGCTACCACATTACAGCGTCCTTGAATGTTATCCGTCCGTATCCCATTCATATCTCATCCATCGATGTTTTGAATGTATTCAATGCATTCATTGGATGCATTCAGACGGGCATAGGCGTGTAAAACACGTCTATTAAGCCACCACCGACTCAGGTTCTCCCACAGCACGCTCTATATACCGATACCTGTTGACAGGTGGCTCCCCCAGTTATGCGGCACAGTATCGTGGACCGCGCTTACCCCAACGGCACCATTGCCTACACCAACGGGGTGCCGGTGTCGGCACCGACGCTGGTCAGGTGAGATCTCCCGCTACGTGGCGTCTTGGCTGTTAACTTGAAAAGATGGACGCGTTTTGCTGACATAAATGATCGTTTCGAATACAACTGACGCTCGATGTTACGTTAACGAATATCGGATACATGTCTTTGGCCTACATTTTCAGCAATAGTCTGGATTCTGAGCTTCATTTTATGAACGTGAACCTGCTACGGTTTATGTTCTCAGTTGATGCCTGTCTTCATTCACAGCTGCAGTCTATGTTACCAGCTTTCGCTCTCCTCAACTATAACGCTATTACCACTAACCATTACCACTAACAACAGCAGTCTTGACCTGAGCTCCGTAACACCAGGTATGTATCCTGGTCTGACCTTGTTGCCAGGTCTGTGTTCTGACCTAGCTCCGTGTCCTAGTGACCTGACCTGACCTCCTCCCACAGATATGTATCCTGGTCTGACCTTGTTGCCAGGCCTGTGTTCTGACCTAGCTCCGTGTCCTAGTGACCTGACATGACCTCCTCCCACAGATCTGTATCCTGGTCTGACCTTGTTGCCAGGTCTGTGTTCTGACCTAGCTCCGTGTCCTAGTGGCCTGACCTGACCTCCGTGTCCTGGTGACCTGACCTGACATCCGTGCCACAGTGACCTGACCTGACCTCCGTGTCCTGGTGACCTGACCTGACCTCCGTGTCCTACTGACCTGACCTGACCTCTGTGTCCTAGTGACCTGACCTGACCTCCGTGTCCTGGTGGCCTGACCTGACCTCCGTGTCCTGGTAACCTGACCTGACCTGACCTCCGTGTCCTGGTGACCTGACCTGACCTCCGTGTCCTGGTGACCTGACCTGACCTCCGTGTCCTGGTGACCTGACCTGACCTCCGTGTCTGGTGACCTGGCCTGACCTCCGTGTCCTGGTGACCTGACCTGACCTCCGTGTCCTGGTGACCTGACCTGACCCCCTCCCACAGATCGGTGTCATCAGCGTCTCAGTACGCGGCAGCGGCGCGCTCCGGTCGCAGCCAGTTCAACGCTGCCTTCTACGGCCTGGGAGGAGGTGGCCCTGTAGTGCGAACACAGAGCGCCCTGGGAGTTAGTGTCGGCGACTATCCACAGTTCGGATATGAGGTACGGTGCCATGCTCTGCTAGATGATAACAATAAGTGAAAATCTCCCGTGAAAAGGTGTTATTTAACATGCTTTCGCACGGAGGGTTCCCTCGATAAGTTATTTTTTATGTAAATCTGAAATGGTAGGAATGCGCTTATGATTCGCCCACTGGTGTTTACTTTCTGTCTCTCGCTTTCTATGCTTCATTATAAAACGAAGGCAGTGTTCGCTCATGTTTATCTTCCTGGTGACGCGGTAATATATGGTAATTATATTGGTGCATTAGCATACTGATGTCGTCAATATGCAGTGCTAAATAGTTCCGCTCTCTTGATGTGTTGCCTGAATGTGAGTTCTTTAAATTCATGTGACAGCCATAAATCAGAAACTACTGCCGAGCCATACCTCCAGAAGTGCGTGTCAATCATGATGTTCTAGGAAACTAACTGCCCTATCTGGTACCACTATAATTTCGGTATGTACACACAAGTCATATGCATGCTGGTATACCAGCTGCTACATACCGGTACCTACTGAGATCGTCTGGTAACTGCGGCCCGCTCTGCAGGTCCCCCACCTCGTCTACGTGCCCCGCTACGGCACTCAGTCTCTGGACCGACGGAAGCTGGGTCGGGGCCCGCGACGGAGCACCTCAATGGACGCCCTGAACCTGGGCGGGCCGCTGGTGCCCGGGGTGACACCCTGCCACTGCTGGATGGTCGCCAGCCACGGACGACGCCAGCACGAGAGTCGCAGCTCGCTCGGCGCCGAGTCAGACTCGTACCGGTACAGGGATGTGGCGCTCTGACCGGGGAAGTGCCCGTGTACCCGTACGGTACGGTACCGAGACGCGGTACTGAGGTCTGAGACCTCCCACCGGGCTAGGAAGGGACCCTTTGACCGTGAACCGGGCTTGGAGGGACGCTACGGTGTGAGCGGCAACGACAGGTTGAGTCAGGAAACGGAACGGCAGATGGCGAATTTAGTGGCTTTGTATTCAGGGAGTGTCATACTGCCGGGGATGTTTCAGTTGTGTTGGAGAGAGGAACACAGGTGGGGATATAATGCTTCCTTGTGTCGATGGTGGGGTATTGTGACGCGTTCCGGCCGAACGGCTGTCGACGCCGTCGTCTCGTGTCGTGTCTCGTCGCGTGTCGGTGTCTCTCGGGTGGTCATATGGTGATGTGGTGGTGCCGCGGGTCGCCGCCTGCTGCCTTCGCGAGCGGCGGCCTTGTCTGAAGAGCGTGGCGTCATCTGCTCTCCGCCCACTTTGTTTCTTCTTCCCAACTAGCCGCAAGGCTATTGACCGCCAACACACGACCGTGTCGACATTGAGACGGTACAGTGGGGCTCTCGCTGGACTGATTATACTGCCATCTATCAGTAGGGTAGGGAACCTGCGCTACACGGTGATGCCCGTCGCTGGGTTGAGTACACTGCCATCTATTGGCACGAAAGGTAATATACGCCACACAGCGCCGGCGAGATGTTGGTGGTGCCACCTATTGACTGCTGTACGGTTCTTAGCGAGTATTTCCAACAGGGGGCAGCCGTCTTAGGCTCGACTGTTGCAGCCTCAGTTGTTGCATGCGCATTGGTGACGATGGTGCTTTTGTGAACTTTGAAGAGCATTACCAAATTTGACTATGCACTGTCAATCGCCTTTTGGCCGATATTGGTAGCGTGATGGTATAATTCATGACGGCTGCCGATTCCCAACGCCTGTAGCCCGTACCTACCAACGTAGCTGCTGGCATACAAATAGCGACAACCACAGTCTAGAAACCGAGCTGGTCCCGCCGTGCCGTCTTTTCGAGTGTTTATATTCCGTGAGGTCTCTTGGCAGCGACAGGGCGAACCATGACTGGCACAGTGCAAGGTACATTCAAAACAAGTCTGTATGTATGTGTGCATGTGTCGGCGTTTGTCAACTTCGCGGACGTCGGCCTGTGGACATGCCTATAGCAGGTGAATGGCGTTGTGTTGACCGTGAACTGTTAGTGCTCAACGGTCAGTGTTGACGTCGGCGCACTCCGTGTAAGAGTGGAGAGTGACATGCACGAAAAG
This sequence comes from Chirona hameri, assembly GCA_036785665.1. Taxonomy (NCBI): domain Eukaryota; kingdom Metazoa; phylum Arthropoda; class Thecostraca; order Balanomorpha; family Balanidae; genus Chirona; species Chirona hameri. The sequence goes on along the minus strand of JAXIVJ010001439.1, from coordinate 95,279 downwards.
CGACGTGGTTTTAGTGCTCCGGGTAGCGACTGCGCCAGGGCGGTGTAAGCATGTAAATCGATGCCAAGGCATGTGTATTATGTTTGTGTACTGTGATACTGAGTTAAGATAAGAATAGTTGCAATCAAACGGTCGCCGATGGCTATTATGTGTGGTTCAGTGTTTTCATCTACCTCTCCTCTGAACTTGTGGAAATGAAAAGTATTTTAATGGTTCAAATTTTCTATTAGAATCGAGTTGGGACTAGGATAGTATTCCGCATTGAAATGTAATGCTTATTTATATATCTGACATTTATATTTTTGTCTGTTGACGACTTACAATTTCTACATTGTGATCAATAAAGGAACGATGTAATGCGTCTAGTTTTATGATGTGTTTGGTTTGTTTTACGGTGAGATTAATGAAGAATCATGATACATATATTCAATGGCTTTATCTTGATATAGTCATACAGCTATGTGTATATCTTGATAATTTAGCCAAACCAATGCCATATTCAACATTTCAAAATGTTCAGGTACGAATACGAAGTACGAGTTCAGGTACGTATTAGCACATTCGCAGCAATTTGGAAGAGTGACTGGTTTCCTTTAACCCTATTTGTTACAGGCTCCTGGCTACCCCTATTTGTAACAGGGTGGGGGTGGATTCCACCCCCACACCAGCCCCCACCCCCAGAGATCTCGAGATCTACCCGTACAATTTTCAGAAATGAAACGGCGTTTGGTTCCCCTTGACACGATCTACATTTAACAAAATAAAAAACTATTTTTTTTTATAGGGGCAACAGCGGGGCAAAAAACACAAATTTTAGTGGTATTTGTGATCCAAAACAGCTGTCATGTTTATCAACCGATTTTAACGCAACTAATGAGGATCGATAGAGATTGAATTGGAGATTGATATATGGAGGTGACTGTTGAAAATTCAAAAATCATAGGTGTGTGCAGGTCACTCAATATGGGGGTGAAGTAAATGCGTAATAAAACCATTTTTGATGTTGCTTTTTGATAAATGAAATGGTATGTTATTATGACATTCGACAAAACAGTTATAAAGCATATTTTTGCCATAAGCGGTACCAGGTTAGTGAAAAAGGAGGTCAAATAGAAGAAAAAAATATTAACCGCAGGCAAGTTGCTACCCAGCAATATAAATATGTTACCGATCGTAGAAAGTTCCTTTTTGCATGTTATACTTTATCTTAGGCATATCCAGGAGTCAAACTGGGGAGGCGCAAGACCTTTTGATAAGTATATTATGCGCTATTATGATTATAACTTGTCAATAGTGGCTATTTCACTTACAACTGCAATTCACATTGCTTACCCCCCTTTATACCCTACCTGGACTCGTATATTATCTTACAATCGTTCGTAAAGTACCCTATGGTGCGTTTTTCATCCGAGAACTGCAGTATGTTACGTCATTGTAGCCCCATACATCTTAGTTTCCTTGCAATAATATGACCCCTTTTCCTCCATTCCTGAGCGCGCCTCTGCAAAAAAAAATTACTTCGCTCCCTCTACTGATCTCATATGCGCATATATCATTATAAACCAACCGTCTATTGCTCCGTAATCGCTGGCATATCGTCATCAGCATGCCAGTCACCCACTTTTCATGTGCCTGAACACGCCCCTGCAAACTTATATGTAATAAATTATGCAAATAATGGAAGGAGAAACTATCTTTTACATCTTGATAGCTATAAATTCCCCTTACATTGCTCTATTGGCTACCCGCCAAGCATTGAATACTTCCTAGAAACCTCCCCTTTCCAAGTCCCTAAAACCGCCTATGCCATGCAATTTTTTATGATATTTCATTAACTTCAACTAATTTGCACTTGTTTCAATCACCGTAAATCAATGTAACTCCTTCATACTCGAGGCAGTTAGGAAGAAACCGTGAAGATCGCATTTCCGTATTATCGCAAAAATTTCGCCGCAGAACCCTCCAAAAACCGTGCCTTGGAACCGTTTCTGTTCAGGTTCAGAACTTAACATTTTGACTCCATATGTGAAAATATATTGTGGGAAAAGCCCCAAAATTTCATGGGCCTGCTCCCAGCCGTTCTGGAGATATCTGCGAAAAACATTAGGGGGGAGGAATCCGCCGCCCCCTTGTTACAAATAGGGTAATCCGCCCGCCCCCCCCCCCCCCCCCCCCCCCCACGCCCTGCTGGGGTATTCGGCCGAACACTGGGGGGGGGGGGGGGCAGATTCTGCGCCACCCCCGTTATCTTCCGAAACCAAAAACCGAAGCGAGACGGATAAGGCGGCAATCGAAAGCTCTCAATGAGACGTATCCAAAGCATACGCGAAATTTTACAAATAAGGTCACATGTCAGGTCACGGTCAGGTCAAAGGTCAAAATTGATGCATTTGAGTTTATGGGCCATACTTTCCATCCAAAGCCTTAGATTGCGACTATTATCGCAGAAGGTGCTCTCAAAGGCAAGGCTGCGGAGTCAGAGTCGAAGTCGGAGTCGGAGTCGGTCGGAGTCGGTAGTTTTGGCCGGAGTCGGAGTCGCTAAAATCTTACCGACTCCGACTCCGGCCCGGAGTCGGAGTCGACTTTTTGGCTGGCAATTGGAGATTACTTTGGTCGGTAGAATAGTCGTCGGCCTAGGGACATTAACTTTACATCCCTTTCGAAAGAAAATGAGTGGAAAATGAATCGAGTGGAAAGTTTACTCAACTAGCGGTATATTTGCGCCTGATGAAGTTAGGGCAATCATTTTTACGTCCTCTGATGGTGATTGGACTTTGGACGCACCGACTCTTACGGTCGCACGGCACCCATTTTAATATCATCGTGCTCGTTTCGTCAAGGAGATTCGAATCATACCATGGTGACCAGGTTACTTAAGTCAAATTCAAAATTTGACCTCAGGTCAAGGTAATTTAAGGTCATGTGGTGAACCAGGTATGTCGTGCTGCGCAATGTCGGACGCGTCTCGAAGAGACATACACAGTGGTGCCGGTCTCACGTTCTTATCTTCATTTAATTCCGCCGCCTGCAGACGAGCGCGACTGGGCTGGACGCGCGGCCGGCACGTCGCGCCCGTGCTCGGGTGGCGTAACATTGTTCTCCATGCTGTTAAGAATACAAACAAACGGAAAAATAGATGGCATTGCAGATATTGCTTAGCATGCGGTTGGAGAACGGATATAGGCCGGAGTCGGAGTTGGAGTAGGAGTCGGAGTCAGAGTCGATTTTTTCAGGCCGGAGTCGGAGTCGGAGTTTCTAGAATTATGTCGACTCCGCAGCCCTGCTCAAAGGTATAATGCATCTCTCGCATAAGCGAAATTGAAATTGTAAGCAAAGGTCAAGGTCAAGGTCAGGTCATAAAATGTCACTATTGGCAAGAGGTCTACGAAAGCCATGCGATTCATGTTTTATGGGTTATTTTACACGTATAATTCGATGGTAGCAGCCATTTTCACAATCTGACCCCATAAATTGGCCCTCAGGTAGGTAGGTTACATTAAATCCGAATTTGAAATCGATTAATCTAAATAAAGAAGGCATGTTTCTAGACCAGTTGTGTCTCAGATATACATCGGTGGAATTGATTTGTCTCTATCTGGTCAATAAAAGCCAAGAAAACGCAACCTAAAAAAAATACGTCATGAATTACTTATACTTAGGGAGACATAAGTCAGTCAAAAATAAAGATATTGCTTTAAAATTTGGTTTGGGTATCGTCCATATCCCAGCATATATATCCCAGCATATCTCCAGCATATATTCCGTTTTTCAATGTCTTAAAAAAGTGATTTTGTGGAAAATTTTCCGAAAAAAGTACGTTTTATGTTATTTTTTTGGGTCGAAAACCCAAAGTTTTGAAAATCCGAGATAGTCATTTTGAAGAGAATTTAGTTTTCGTGCTTTTGTCGTTTTTTTATTTACAATGTGCATGAACACTCGATTTTCTACGATTTTCAAAACATTTGTCGTTTTTCCACCAACAATGACATGCCGTCATTAAAACGTCATTATCTCCCAAAGTACTACGCCAGTTTCATTGCAATTTAGTGAAAAGACGTAAAATTGATGCAGCATAAGTACTGAAAGTATTACGCCGATATCTTCTATCATAGTTTTCAAGTTATTGAGAAAATCCGGGAGGGTCCCCCCTCCCCCCCCCCCCCCCCCCCCCCCCCCCCCCCCCCCCCCAGCGGGGTGTGGGTTAAGCGTATCGCAAACTAACACAGCACAGTACAATGCAGTAAAACACAGCACAACGCATCACAACCAGGATCAGCACAGCTCGGAGTACAGCAGCATTCATATATTTGTACCGGTAGTCAGCGAAAGGTACGTTTACCGCGGCCCTGTGTTAAAGGCAGCGCCCTCGCGATGTGTCAAATAAGCTCAAATTTAATAAGCCGAACAGGTGAAGTGAATCCAAAATGTTACGACATCTTGCAGTTCCTGAATACAATATTTTGTTTTATACCGCTTGAACCACCGAGTAAATGCTCAAAGGACCCAGGGTCGAAAGAGCCACCATCAATTAAAGTATCCATGATCTTATGATAACGGCATCAGCGAAAAGTAAAGCCATCAAGAGATTTCAAAGACAATTCAAGAAATTCAAAGACATGATCGGCAATTTAAAGTAAATGCGGAAAATAACCAAGGTGCGATTAAATATGTTTGCTTCAGCTTTGGATCGGTTAGTGACACCTTTCGCTCTCGTCTGGCTCCAATTTAACTTAAATTAATTAAACGGATAAAAGCGACGAGAGTTCCTGTCATTTTGGCTTCCGGCAGCTTGCTTTGGTGCGTGGCACTGAACGGTTCGTTTGGCTCGTGGAACCTGACTTTGGCACGTAATTGCAATTTGTATATCTCCATTTGTACAAGCCTGTACTTATTTGTAATTTGTCACCTGTACTTAAGGGTGGTTAAACAGCGTTTAACCATAGTAGGTATAATTAAAATATATCTACAGATGGGTGATTAGAAAAAGCAATACTGTTACGAGACAATGCCCAGAAAAATAAGCAAAATACAACGTACGATGGAAATGATTCATTATAAAGCAGCGCTTGCCCGGTAAAAGACATGTGATACCAAGTGATGCTAAAGAGAGGCTAAATGAGTGATAACACTGTTTCTTATTACCGAGCGGGCGCGAAGCGCCCGTGAGGTTTCTCATCACCCGACCCGACCCGACCCGACCCGGCCCGGCCCGGCCCGGCCCGGCCCGGCCCGGCCCGACCCGGTCCGGCCCGGCCCGGCCCGGCCCGACCCGACCCGACCCGACCCGACCCGGCCCGAACCGGCCCGAACCGGCCCGAACCGGCCCGAACCGGCCCGAGCCGGCCCGATACGGCCCGACACGGCCGTCAGACGCTTTTCGGAAGCTAATAACTTTGCAACCACTGCTCTGATTGAGATCGGGTTTTCACCATTGGATAGGACCATCAAATACATTTTGATTTTGTTATAGTGCGTTCTGATAGCGGTGGTACCACAGTGCCTGGCACACGCAAATGTCGAAATGAACAAAAATAATTATTGATCAAAAATGCCTTTATTAATCTAAGCATTAATGTATACAATGAAGCATGCAGCGCTCAGGACGTACTCCCTTTTCGCAGATTCGAAAAAGGAGACCATGAGCAATTTAATAAAACTGATTTTTTGTATGAATATATACCCACTTGAATCAGCAACAGATACCGCTCGGTTACCGTCGATTAAGGCGTTTTACTGGTAATTACCGAGCGGGCGCGAAGCGCCCTTGAAGTTCCTCGTCAACTTACTAGACAAATTTACATTTGACCCGGCCCGACACGGCCGTACAGATGCTTTTCGGAAGCTAATAACTTTGCAACCACTGCTCCGATTGAGATCAGGTTTTCAACATTGGATAGGACCATCAAATCAATTTTGATTTTTGTATGATGCCTTTTGATAGGGGTGGTACCACAGCGCGTGGCACACGCAAACGTGAAAATGCACACAAATAATTTTTGATCAAAAATGGCATTATTAATCTAAGCATTCGTTTTTGTATACGCTGAAGCATGCAGCGCTCAGGACGTACTCCCTTTTGGCGGATTCGAGAAAGAAGATCATGAACAATTTATTACAACTGATTTTTAATGAATATATACCCACTTGAATCAGCAACAGATACCGTTCGAATACCGCCGATAAAGGCGTTTTACTGGTGTATAATAGAGTAAATTAAAACCACAGCCTCATACTGTGTAATATATTAATACAAATGAAACAAAAGAGACGACAGTTTCAGGCGTAGCCCATCTCAAACTAAAATCGTAAAAAATATAACATCTCAAACTAGCCCAAAGGCGTAGACCAAGGTCTCAAACTATCTTGGTCCCATCTTCATGTGTCCATCTTCAGGTCCGTAGTAGGTTCGTAGCCCATCTTCAGGTCCGTAGAGGCCCATCTTCAGGTCCGTAGTGGCCCATCTTCAGGTCCGTAGTAGCCCATCTTCCGTCCGTAGTAGGTTCGTAGCCCATCTTCAGGTCCCATCTTCATGATACCTGAAGATGGGCTACGCCTGAAACTGTCATCTCTTTTGTTTCATTTTTTTATTAATATATTACATAGTATGGGGCTGTGGTTTTTATTGACTCTATTACTAGTAAAACGCCTTTTTTGGCGATGACCGAGCGGGCACGCACTGGTAAAAATGTACGATACGATGCATTGTTTTGTTCCCGCTAACACCCGCTTCCGTGAGCAAGAGTTCGGTAGTATTTGAAGATCATGTCAATGAATTTACACGGCAGTGTAAAGAACCTTAAGCCAAAAATGTCAACCTATAAAAAATATATTATAATTTACAATGACAACTGCATTGTCATGCATGTACACGTAGGATATCTCTATGGACTGCCTCATATTTTTACTGAATTTTTATGTTGGCATGCATGGAGTCCTGGCAATTTGTATAGAGGACTAAAAAAGCTAAAAGGACTAAAAGGGCTATGTGTTACTACCACGTGTGCTCCCGTACCGTTTCAGATTTCAAACCTGTTTTAGCTTTACCAGAGCGCGCCCGCTCGGTCATCGCCCAAAAAGGCGTTTTACTGGTAGTAATAGAAACAAATAATTTATAACAAACATGTATCTGCAACGCTACTTAAAAAGCGTTGGCTCGATTAGGTACCCCTCTGAATCTGGCGTAACCCTGGCGTAACTCTGAATCTGGCGTAACCCTCACTCATTTGGCACCTCACGTAACTCAATGACGTAACTCGACACAATTGTAACCACCATTCACGGTCTTTCCACGAGAGGATGGAGAACATGAACAGCCTGTGATTACGTGTCGTAATAAGTATATCGAACGCCTGCTCTGTCTTGCCTTTGTATATGAGTATTATAAGTACCGTGTGTATCTGTTTGACGTAAATGGTTTGGGAGTACGTGCGATGTTAGCGCCATCTATCCATGGCTTATAATCTCATCGAAAATTGAAACGGAAGAAAATTGAGAAGTGGGGTGCTTTATAAGGGTCGTGGAGGCTGGGAGACCAAAATAATAAAATGGTTAAAATTATTAGAAAACATATTTACAAGGAGCATCACTCTTTAACAAATACAAATGCACCATTGACGATGCTTCCCTAGTGGCAGAACGTAACATTACACAATTCTAAAGAATAGTGTTATCCAATGTTCAACCAACCTTCGGTTACTCATTGTATAGGTAGCGCTGGGATCTATGCCCATATTTTAGGGGCACCCACAGCCTCACCCTGCCCAGCGGAAACTTCTTGCTTCGAGTTGAAGGTTAGGAGCACCTGTCGGTGTTTCAGCTTTCAATGCCGACAAATATTGCCAACATATAAAACCAAAGCACCTCATGCTCCACTTGGCTAACTTCAGAATATATCTACGCCTCACTACCTCAAAGTGCCATTTTGTCCTCGCTTCCCTTGAGTTAGCCCACACTCTCCCTCTGTCCTCCCTTCACCTTCCCTCGCCTCCCCCTCCTCTGCCGCCGCCATGGCTGCATTATTCACGAGTCCCTCCATTCCGGCTGGCCCCGTGAATCGCCCTCGGAAGCGGGGGCGGGGGCGGGGGCGGGGTGTATGGAGGGCCGCCGTGAGCCGAGTGTGCCCCACCCAGATTGCCCTCAGATCTCTGCCCGTAAATGGCATCGGTGAGCCGTCCGGCTGGCTGCGCGCGTCTCGACCCACCGCCCCGTGCCGCACCATCTGCGACTCCCGGGCGGCCTGAATGTCAAACGCGGAGGAATGTGGGTGGCAGCACTGCGGGAAACTTCGTCTGGATGGTGGAAATTATTGGTCATGGGTTCTACTCCCATATTACGGGTACTCTGGCGATGCGCCGATAGCGGAAATTGAGCCATTCGGTGATTCGGCGCTGAGTCATCGATGGTCTCAGTCGGAACTCTGATGCCATTACTGGTGCTGTATCTATCCGTGCCTCGGATCTTCCGCTGGCGAGAGACGGCATCGATGGCGTCTGAACTCTGATGCCATTAATGGTGCTGTATCTATCCGTGCCTCGGATCTTCCGCTGGCGAGAGACGGCATCGATGGCGTCGGAACTCTGATGCCATTAATGGTGCTGTATCTATCCGTGCCTCGGATCTTCCGCTGGCGAGAGACGGCATCGATGGCGTCGGAACTCTGATGCCATTAATGGTGCTGTATCTGTCCATCCTCGGGTCCTCCGCTGGCGAGAGACGGCATCGATGGCGTCGGAACTCTGATGCCATTAATGGTGCTGTATCTATCCGTGCCTCGGATCTTCCGCTGGCGAGAGACGGCATCGATGGCGTCGGAACTCTGATGCCATTAATGGTGCTGTATCTATCCGTGCCTCGGATCTTCCGCTGGCGAGAGACGGCATCGATGGCGTCGGAACTCTGATGCCATTAATGGTGCTGTATCTGTCCATCCTCGGGTCCTCCGCTGGCGAGAGACGGCATCGATGGCGTCGGAACTCTGATGCCATTAATGGTGCTGTATCTATCCGTGCCTCGGATCTTCCGCTGGCGAGAGACGGCATCGATGGCGTCGGAACTCTGATGCCATTAATGGTGCTGTATCTGTCCATCCTCGGGTCCTCCGCTGGCGAGAGACGGCATCGATGGCGTCTGGACTCTGATGCCATTAATGGTGCTGTATCTATCCGTGCCTCGGATCTTCCGCTGGCGAGAGACGGCATCGATGGCGTCGGAACTCTGATGCCATTAATGGTGCTGTATCTATCCATCCTCGGATCTTCCGCTGGCGAGAGACGGCATCGATGGCGTCTGAACTCTGATGCCATTAATGGTGCTGTATCTGTCCATCCTCGGGTCCTCCGCTGGCGAGAGACGGCATCGATGGCGTCTGAACTCTGATGCCATTAATGGTGCTGTATCTATCCATCCTCGGGTCCTCCGCTGGCGAGAGACGGGCAGCTTTCCTAAGACGGCTACCCTGACACACCAAGTGTATATTGTCTGAAGTACATACCTACCTACCGAAATATATGCTCTCAGTATTACAAGCCCCTGCAGCTGCCGAACACAATCGCAGTGAATCTAATCTATGGTATGTTCTCTGTAGTAGCAGTGTAACATGCATTTGTTGTTCACTTGACTGCACTTGTCACTCAATAGTGCTGTTTAGATAACATACCCTCGTGCCAATCAACCCGCAAAGCTCGCGATCCTTGCCCCCCAGCTTTCGATTCGGTCGATTACAGAGATACGCCGTGTTTGTCTCTCTCGCTTACTTCGAATCGCTGCGGCCTGGCTTCTTCTGCGGCGAAAACACGTAACTACGATGAGTATCACTACTACCTACCAGCTACCGGCGTGTCGATCACTTCTGGAATACCGGTCTGCCGCGCTGGAAGCGATCAGCGAGGCAAGGTGCATCGAGTCGGCGAGTCGGCGAGGCGAGGCTCAAGACGGGTTATCTACCGGGCGGGGGCCGGGCGGGGGCGGGGGCGGCGGCCCTCGCTGCTGCACGAGCGGCGCTCCTTTTAAAGCAGTGACAGCTGCCAGGTGACGCCCACTGCAGTCCGTGGTGACCGGGGACGGACGGTGACCAGGCGCCGGGACCGCTTTTCACCGCTCCGAGCGTCGATCAGGTGATGGTGGAGTAACGGCGAGGGAGGCGTCGCGCGAGGGCAGGTGAAGGTCACTGCAGACTGGAGTTATCCGGGTGCACATCTGGCATAGTGGGAAGACAATTTTGGCTAATAGATGTGTGGTATGAGAGCAACAACCAGGAAACATTCTTCCAAACATTGGCCCGTGGGCCGACAAATCATGCCAATGTGACGGGCGCTATCAATAGGAAACTGACCGAGCCAGCTGGTGGAAGTGAAAGTCTCCGCACCTGAGGCGTTCTGATTCTCCGGCCCGCGCTGACCGTCGTCTGGTGTAGGTGACGTCATCTGCCCTCGGGCCGTGACGTCACTGTCTGCCGGGTCAGTGCCCCGTGACGTGGAGTGATATCAGTGTGGCGGCACGGCGTCAGTGCGATATGCCCCGCCCCTCACTGCTCTGGTCACTGTCCGCTGCTGCCGCTATCAGGGAACGTCTCCCACGCCCCGCCCCTCACTGCTCTGGTCACTGTCCGCTGCTGCCGCTATCAGGGAACGTCTCCCACGCCCCGCCCCTCACTGCTCTGGTCACTGTCCGCTGCTGCCGCTATCAGGGAACGTCTCCCACGCCCCGCCCCTCACTGCTCTGGTCACTGTCCGCTGCTGCCGCTATCAGGGAACGTCTCCCACGCCCCGCCCCTCACTGCTCTGGTCACTGTCCGCTGCTGCCGCTATCAGGGAACGTCTCCCACGCCCCGCCCCTCACTGCTCTGGTCACTGTCCGCTGCTGCCGCTATCAGGGAACGTCTCCCACGCCCCGCCCCTCACTGCTCTGGTCACTGTCCGCTGCTGCCGCTATCAGGGAACGTCTCCCACGCCCCGCCCCTCACTGTTCTGGTCACTGTCCGCTGCTGCCGCTATCAGGGAACGTCTCCCACGCCCCGCCCCTCACTGCTCTGGTCACTGTCCGCTGCTGCCGCTATCAGGGAACGTCTCCCACGCCCCGCCCCTCACTGCTCTGGTCACTGTCCGCTGCTGCCGCTATCAGGGAACGTCTCCCACGCCCCGCCCCTCACTGCTCTGGTCACTGTCCGCTGCTGCCGCTATCAGGGAACGTCTCCCACGCCCCGCCCCTCACTGCTCTGGTCACTGTCCGCTGCTGCCGCTATCAGGGAACGTCTCCCACGCCCCGCCCCTCACTGTTCTGGTCACTGTCCGCTGCTGCCGCTATCAGGGAACGTCTCCCACGCCCCGCCCCTCACTGCTCTGGTCACTGTCCGCTGCTGCCGCTATCAGGGAACGTCTCCCACGCCCCGCCCCTCACTGCTCTGGTCACTGTCCGCTGCTGCCGCTATCAGGGAACGTCTCCCACGCCCCGCCCCTCACTGCTCTGGTCACTGTCCGCTGCTGCCGCTATCAGGGAACGTCTCCCACGCCCCGCCCCTCACTGTTCTGGTCACTGTCCGCTGCTGCCGCTATCAGGGAACGTCTCCCACGCCCCGCCCCTCACTGTTCTGGTCACTGTCCGCTGCTGCCGCTATCAGGGAACGTCTCCCACGCCCCGCCCCTCACTGCTCTGGTCACTGTCCGCTGCTGCCGCTATCAGGGAACGTCTCCCACGCCCCGCCCCTCACTGCTCTGGTCACTGTCCGCTGCTGCCGCTATCAGGGAACGTCTCCCACGCCGCAGCCCGGCAGCTGCGCTCGCCGGGGCGCGGAGGAGAGAGACAGGGCTGTAGTGAATGGTATATAGTAGATGACACCGAGCGGGCCCTGTTGAAATTGATGATGGGAGGGGCCAAAGGCTCGATTGTGTGGTATATATCTCATATTCTGCTCCCGAATTTGCTGAAGAGTCCACCAGATCCAGCATATAGATACAAATTTGGGGTATTTTGTTGTTATCGTAATTCGAATGATCGAATCATATATTTGTGTTACATTTTGTCGTGAGATCATAAAGCCACCGAACAAGGCGTTGGCGGATACTTTATCCCGGGACCGAACAAGGCGTTGGCGGATACTTTATCCCGGGACCGAACAAGGCGTTGGCGGATACTTTATCCCGGGACCGAACAAGGCGTTGGCGGATACTTTATCCCGGGACCGAACAAGGCGTTGGCGGATACTTTATCCCGGGACCGAACAAGGCGTTGGCGGATACTTTATCCCGGGACCGAACAAGGCGTTGGCGGATACTTTATCCCGGGACCGAACAAGGCGTTGGCGGATACTTTATCCCGGGGTTCTGCCTAACCCGCGATCTACTATTCAAATGGAGTCGAGCGATCCAACGGTATGCAAAACAAATTGCTCTTTCATTTTGCTGCTAGTTAGATGCCATCCTAGACCGGTTGTTGGATTTTGTAGAGATCGCCTTGGAGTTCTATATGAATGTCCCTTTATGAGTTATATATGAATGTCTGATACCAAGTACTGATAATATCAAGCTTTTCACATCTCTAATGAGTAATACAACCCTTCCCGTAAAAACCATTCAGGGGCATAAAGACCTGCTGTGTCAGTACAATTTACCTAAAAGCCATCAACTTATGTTTATTGCCGAATTCCGTTACTGAGTTTTATTGTACGTCGTGATTGTATTTCATTCACGTCAGTCGCTGAGCTATTCATACTATGAGGCATGAGCTGAGCTTTAGTGCTGTCTGCTGATCTGTTTATGGCTGTAGAGAAGGGACCCAAGGTTACTTGCAAGGAGTAGCTCATGTACTGAACTCAGCGAGGCGCGTTCGTAAACGAGATATTGCATGTATACGGTTCCGGCAACCCCTTAACACCGAACACGTAACGTTGTAACACCACATGATGTTTGTGAGCTATAGCGATCATAACCTCTGTTTACGAGATTTGGAGTACTCAGAATGCATGACAATCAATAAAGGCCAGACGCATGGAGTGTTCTACATACTGTGTTATCAGTATCCGCCTTGTATCAAACTTAGTAATCAGCCATTACCATTACCATGTGGAGTCGTCTGGACCCAGTATAGTGCGGGACAGCTGTAGTATGGCATGCCTCAGGTCTCCACTATTGTCCTGATTGGTTGACAAAACCAAAAGAAAGCTGATTTCTCGGATACATAGGCGTAGGAGCCGGGGGGCAGGGGGGGGGGGGGAGGGGCAGCCGCCCCCCCCCCCCACATTTTAGATGTTAACATTACGCCTATGGGCGTTGCATGGAAAGAATCGACTTCAGAATGCCTCCTGCCCCCTCCCCTCCCCCCCCCCCCCCAACTTGAACATAGTTCCTACGCCCCTGCTCGGATAGCATTGCACAACTGCTACTCATCAGCAAATATGCATGTAGTATTGTAGAACATGCATCCATCCATGGAAGTGAAGCTGCATTGTTCATTTAGCATACATTATAAGAGCAAACATAACCAATCCGGCATGATTCGTGGATATCTGTCAGTACGGGTTCTCGGTAAAGGCACCTTTGGATTGGTTGACGACCACCATGTCGTCTGACTGCCGGCCGGCAGGGCTGCAGCGGCATTCCTGCAATGCAACATCATCTGCAGGAGCGGTCTGGTGCAGAGACGTATTATAAACACAGACTTTGGCAAAGTATCAAAAACGTATGTGTGTTCGCTGTGAAAAATATAAATTTCGTATGCGATACAAATGTCCCCATATTTTGGTCCTTGAGACATCGATGCAAAATGATGTAAATCGATAGTGCCTTTGTGTTATAATCCGCAACTAGAATTTACTGAAACTTTCAAAAACATTAGCCGCCGTGGACTGGGATCTCCAGCTGCTAACGAAAGAAAACATGAATGAATGCAATAAAAAGGATGAACTAGAATGAATTAAATGAATGAAATAAAATGAATGAAATGAATAATTTTCTGAACCTTCATCACTGATCACATACCATACCTACCCGCACGGTGGCAATCGAAAACTCTCAACGAGAAACATCTACAGCATGTTTACACTTTTTAATTAAAAGTCACTTAACCCAATAATATTTGAGCGACCAAGCTGTCTTTCTGTGGATACGTGTATACCAAGTGTAACTATCTTCAATGTTCTGTGCACTATCGTTGCAGAGGATTTTAAGCCATTGAAAACATCATCAAGAGCCGTACTGCGTCCCGCATTCAAGGTCGAGTTCAGCAAGCACGTGCGATTTTTCAGCGCTGCACTTGTTGACATAAGACGTGGCGGCGATGCACGGCCGCGCCGCGGACAGCCAGGCGGCAGCGGGCGCCATGTCGGCCGGCGTCGCACCATATATGGACAGATGGCGTGCCTGACTCAGACCCGTGACGTCACGGCGGGCGCGACCTCGGCACACCTGTTCAGCAGCGAGGTCAGACCGCGGCCGGCCGCGGCAGCCGGCCACGACGCGATCGCCCCTGGGTGACCCTGTCAGAAACGAGAGCTCGTCATCAGTCTCATCGCGGCCAGGTGATGGAGCGCTCTATACCTACTATCAAGGAGGGTGATTTGGGCGCAGACGTGGTGCGGTTCTTTTAGAGCGCCTGACGACTCAGCTGCTTTCAGAGCAAGTCGCTACACTACACCTGCAACTAGAAACGTAACGTGCAGTTGTTCAGTGCATGCGGAAGAGAAATGGGGGCCTTGACCACGTGGATAACACTATAGCTGTCAAAGAAATTCGAAAAACGCGTCTTGCTGCACTGATGTCAGATTGGTTTTGATTTATGGGCGCCAGTTCAGCAGAACGTTACCTGCCCGGGACACGCTTTGACACCATATTGGCGATGCATAGAATACAGTTTTACAAGTGGCGCTACGTGTCGTTACGCGTCGCGACCTCAGAACCCGGACCCGATGTGGGCACGTGGTGCCTGTACCTGAGCAGGGTGGTGTGTCGTTACGCGTCGCGACCTCAGAACCCGGACCCGATGTGGGCACGTGGTGCCTGTACCTGAGCAGGGTGGTGTGTCGTTACGCGTCGCGACCTCAGAACCCGGACCCGATGTGGGCACGTGGTGCCTGTACCTGAGCAGGGTGGTGTGTCGTTACGCGTCGCGACCTCAGAACCCGGACCCGATTTGGGCACGTGGTGCCTGTACCTGAGCAGGGTGGTGTGTCGGTGGTGAAGGGAACCGGCAGCTCTCTTTAGAGCCCGTCTGATGCCGTTACCACGCAGAGCACATGGTTCATGAGCACATGAGCAGGGCGGTGTGTCGGTGGTGAAGGGAACCGGCAGCTCTCTTTAGAGCCCGTCTGATGCCGTTACCACACGCAGAGCACATGGTTCATGAGCACATGAGCAGGGCGGTGTGTCGGTGGTGAAGGGAACCGGCAGCTCTCTTTAGGGTCCGCCTGATGCCGTTACCACACACAGAGCACATGGTTCATGAGCGCATGCGCAGGGCGGTGTGTCGGTGGTGAAGGGAACCGGCAGCTCTCTTTAGGGCCCGCCTGATGCCGTTACCACACACAGAGCACA
The DNA here is from genome assembly GCA_036785665.1 of Chirona hameri. Classification (NCBI taxonomy): domain Eukaryota; kingdom Metazoa; phylum Arthropoda; class Thecostraca; order Balanomorpha; family Balanidae; genus Chirona; species Chirona hameri. Next base: position 79,758 of record JAXIVJ010001439.1, on the reverse strand, counting down.
TGGTTCATGAGCACATGAGCAGGGCGGTGTGTCGGTGGTGAAGGGAACCGGCAGCTCTCTTTAGGGCCCGTCTGATGCCGTTACCACACACAGAGCACATGGTTAATGAGCACATGAGCAGGGCGGTGTGTCGGTGGTGAAGGGAACCGGCAGCTCTCTTTAGGGCCCGTCTGATGCCGTTACCACGCAGAGCACATGGTTCATGAGCACATGAGCAGGGCGGTGTGTCGGTGGTGAAGGGAACCGGCAGCTCTCTTTAGAGCCCGTCTGATGCCGTTACCACACACAGAGCACATGGTTCATGAGCACATGAGCAGGGCGGGGTGTCGGTGGTGAAGGGAACCGGCAGCTCTCTTTAGAGCCCGTCTGATGCCGTTACCACACGCAGAGCACATGGTTCGCCCATTGCTCAAAGGCCTGCCGTTGCCTTACCATACAAAGGCAAATTCAGCAACGAATGGTATCATTCAAGGGAGAAAATCACCTTTTAATTTTGTTAGCAACAACTTATTTGGCTACCGTTATGTTATTAAAATGTTGTGATCTAAATTTAATAAATAAATACAACTATTCCCTAATTCAAAGTTGGAAGTTTGGGAAAATTGATGATCGGTACTTTCCCTCCACTAGTGGAAAGCGCAACATCTGGCGCTTTTGCATCAATCTATTCAACGTTGTTGAATGGGCAATTGTAAACAAATCGCCGACACTAAATAGGTCGCCGTAGCCAAGCTAAACTGCCGATTTCAATGCATCTTTTTTTCAAATGATTGTTGATTGTTCATAACAATTTTGGCACATATTCGCAAAAGATAGAGTACAGGAAACATATTGCATACCTTCATGATAAATAATGCGTAGGGAGGCTAATTTACTGAATTCGTTATCGAGTACTTGCTGAGTACCGACCGATATAAGCGTGGATCACTTACCAGTAGGAAACTGCCAATATCTTTCGGTATGAATGTTTATATGCAAAATGTGATGAATTTACATAATATTTTGGCCTCGTCTATTGATTTCAGGTGCTAACTCCATTTTTGTGGAAAAAGGTGATTATCTCCCTATATAGGGAATTCACTTTTAACATGGAGTTTTGAACTGAGGTAGCAGATTTGTGGATCAGATCGAAAAACGGGTTTTGGTGAAAGAATTACCTCGCTACGCTGAGTAATATCGACACAGGACTAGTGGTGGTAGAAGATCTGGGCATGGAACAGCTTCTTCTAAAAGGGGACTTTAAGAAGACGCTATTCGGCTGTTTCGTGCCCTGATTGAGGCACAAAACTTGAAACTCTTAGACGGATATCCATCTATAGTCCAAACAAATACCATATTCCTTTTTTCCAGCTTGAAATACCCCGTATAGTCAAACTTCAAGACAACTTTCAATTGGTGACCTATTCTCTTTAATGACGAATTAAATCATGCGGAAGCACAGAGGCAAGTTCCATAGCTGGATCGCAGCCGATTTTGAACATCGATAGATCTACACAGAACAAAGCGAGGCTGATTTGACAGGGATAAATGTATCGATTATACGCGCCTGTTAGATCGTGATAAATGTATAATCGTGCTGTTTTGATAAATGACTTGCCTCGCCTGCTCTTCGGATATTCTGCAAGGCAGCCATTGTTATAGATTTACATAGTTTTCACTCACTTCAGAAATGGAAGCCATGCGCATTGCGCAGTTGGCAGTAGTCTGTTCTTGATTTGCAATTCATAGAATCTTCACGAAAAGCTCGTGTTCTTATGGAGGCGGGCACCCGTACAATGCCCAAATAAGCAAAACTATATATTAATGTGCACCATTGCAGCATACACTATGGCCTATGCTGCATACCACATGCAATGCTTGCTTGCTTGTTGATGATACTCAAAAACACTAGTACCTACACTGTACACGCATCTCACAAATTAAACTTATGTACATTAGCACGCATACGTAGCCAGCGGTGTCGATTTTTATAAATGATTGGGGGGGGGGCGAACAGGAACGAGTCCAAGGGGGCCTATATCAGCGCCACGGTTTTACCAAAACGACTGAAATCGGCCAAAAATAACAAATTTAATGATTGTAAAATAAAATGTAAGGAGCAGGTATAACAAGTTTGTTTTAAATCAGTTCTTAACGCAAAAATAAAGTCACACACGAGTTTTGGCCTCAGACCAAAGTTTTGGCCGAGCCTCCGACCGACCTCCGATAGGCTTTCAGAATGGCCGAGTATCTCAGAATCTCAAACTGGCACAGGGCCCTCTCGGGCCTGACAATGGCCCTCGTGGATAAGCCTAGGGAATTATCAGGTATTGCAAAGTCCCTCTCAGGCTCCTTCTCTCAGGCCTCGTAAGGACCCTCTCAGACTAGCATATAGGTAAAGCCTTTCCACACCTGGCAAGGGGCCTCTTAAACCGGACGATGGCCCTCTCAGGTCGATCGATGATCTTCTCACAGAAGCGGATGTTCATTGTTCCTCTCTTACCGACTTAAAGCTCTCATGCCGAAAAAGCGCCCTTTTAGATCGATTGAGGGTCCTCTCAAAGTGGTAAACGGCCATATCAGGTCGGCATGGGCCCCTCCCAGGCTTGGCAAAGGTTCTACGCTTCGGCGTGAATAATCGTTTTCGTTATGCCAGAACAGACGTGAGACCGGCTATCTCTGATAAGCAGCATGGCTTTTTGCCCGGCTGTTCGTGTGCTACCAACCTGTGCACAATGCTGCACGCAGTCTGGACCAACATATCTGCCGGATCCCAGACAGATGTAATTTATACTGATTACAGTTTGGCCTTCCAAAGTGTAAATCACAGTTTGCTCCTTCACAAATTAAAGATCTCCTACAGTATTTCGGACAAAGCTTTTGACTTGATTGGCTCTAATCTGTCTGGGAGAGAGCAGAGGGTGGTGGTTGGGGGCAAGTGCTCAGAGTGGGTGCCGGTGAGATCAGGGACCCCGGAAGGGGGACTGCTCTCGCCACTGCTCTTCGCGTGTTAAGTGCTCAGAGCGGGTGCCGGTGAGATCAGGGACCCCGGAAGGGGGACTGCTCTCGCCACTGCTCAGAGTGGGTACCGGTGAGATCAGGGACCCCGGAAGGGGGACTGCTCTCGCCACTGCTCAGAGTGGGTGCCGGTGAGATCAGGGACTCCGGAAGGGGGACTGCTCTCGCCACTGCTCAGAGTGGGTGCCGGTGAGATCAGGGACCCCGGAAGGGGGACTGCTCTCGCCACTGCTCTTCGCGTGTTTTGTAAACCACCTACCGGGAATACTTGAGGCAGAAAACTCATGTTCGCAGACGACGTGAAAATGTACAGGCGCATATATTCGATTGTAGACGTGCGGTATGTTCAAGCCCAGCTGGACAAACTGTGTTGTTGGTCTGAGAAGTGGGGCTTAAAGCTGAATCCAGCCAAATGTAAAGTCCTCACGCTGACTCTCAGGCGCACTCCGGTTATCGGAACCTATATGATTGGTGTTGTAGCGCTGGAACGCGTCCAAGTGATGCGCGACCTGGGTATTATGCTGGATCAGAAACTTACCTTTGGCGAACATGTCGACTATACACTATACAGTTTGTAAGGCAAACCGAGCTCTAGGATTGCTAATGCGTACTCTTCAGACAGGCAAGAACGGCCGTCCTTTGAAAGCAGCAAACCAACGTACCCTTTTGTCAGCATATTTTGCAAACGTTCGCTCCGTCCTTGAGTATGGTAGTAGTGTAGTGTGGAGTGGAGCAGCGCAGTCACATGTCCAAAGGATAGAGCGTGTGCAGGAAAAGTGTCTGGTTTGGCTGTGTGCTCGCTGCCGTGTGACAGGAGTGTCTTTTTCGTATCGAGATTTGGCTGTACATTTTAAAGTTAGCACCATGAGAGATCGGTTCAAACACCACTAAATAATATTCATCAGAAACGTTCATCGCCACAGGATATGTGCATCATTCCTTATCGACAAGTTCCCTCTAGCAGTGCCTGCCCGTCAGCTGGAAATCAACGTTTGTTCGCAAGTTCGTTTGCCCGGGTAAACACTGTTAAAACATGCGCCTTTAATTGCGCTCCCAGCGCCTATAGCGCCTTTCTGGACGCGAATCGTGATGTGGATGTATGGGAGAGCAGTGCACCAGAGTTCAAGAAAAGGGGTGGCGGCAATAGAAATTAGCCCCCCCCCCCCAAACAAACAAACAAACAAACAAACAAACACAAAAACGCTGAAACTGGCGATGAAAAATGGGTACCTACTTCTTGCGAAATAAATCAATCGTTATTTTTTGCCTCGTTCGTGTTTCCTCTATTTTGTAGCATTTTGGTAGCAGTAGGGAAAGGGGGGCGTCTGGCGCTATTTTTTATCTGGAGCGATTCACAGCCAACGTAAGTGATATGTTTACACGCAGCGTCGCAGCCGTTGGTCTCGCCTGCTGAGGAGCGCGTGAGTGAATTTCCATGTATAGGTACATACCCTCACTAACTAGTGCCTATGTTGTGTGGAATACGTCTACTAGTAGGGTAAAGGTAGGCAATTTCGTGAAAACCCTAGCGTCGTGATTTGAGATATCGCATATTTATAAAAAGGCGTTGTCGCCGCCGTTGACCTTTTCCGGTGGCTTACAGGACACACTAGCAGGATATGTAGTTTGTTTTGAGATTCCTTCTTTGGTCTGGTGTTGAAGTCGCTCAAAATAGTTTTTGCGTGGATTTTTCACTTTTCTGAAGTCATTTGCTTTCCAATTACGCCTCCAGATTGAGAGCGACAGCGATCTTCATGGCCGATCTGCTGCCTACGTCCATGAGGGTGTCATTGATGCCAGACATAGTTGTGCGGCCGTTCCACTTTTTGAATTGACCAATTTTGTTTTGCCTCGGTTCCTACCTTCGTTAACCCTAACTTCGTGATATGCGAATACAGCTTTAACCGTGTTAAAACTGTGCTGAAGTTAGAACAGCGGGCTTGGTTTCACCTGCGACGTGGACCACTATGTAGCGGTCTGCGGGGATGAGATGATAGACGTCCATTAGGAAAAAAAGAAGCCTCGGTTTGTTTGCGGCCACTTTACTCGACCGGTCGTCTTATGGTTTGTGAACTGCTTTTAAGGTGCAGGTGCAAATACCTCTTCTAACAGGACAAGCTCTAAAAATATGCAGATGCACGCTCGAACATCCCACAACTCACCACTATAGCGAAATTATTGTTTACATTCCTAGTTTGTGGTTAGATTTGTTACGAAAATAAGAATCACGAAGTTTAAATCGGGTTTCACGAAGTTGCACCCCGGCTTACGAAGTTAGGAGCTTTTTGACGTAATTTTGCGCAAAATGTGGTAAGGACAGAAACGTCTCTGGGTGATACAAAGCACCGCAATAGATCTCCTATTCTCCAGGTGTCGAAGATTTGGCATTTCCTCCCTTCCATCCGACTGTGGGAGAGGGAGTAAAGACATAAAGACATAAAGACATAAAAGAAAAGTGCAACAAAGAGCCTCTTGGGCCCATCCGAGGTTGCACCCCACCCCACCCACACCCCCCCCCCTCCACCAGTCTCGCCCCTTCAAATCACCTTACTCTACCTGCATAAAAGAAGGCTAATCCCACGAGTATTTATGAACTAATCCCTTCTCTGTAAAGTATTTATCTAATCTAATTTTGAAGGAAGCAAGTGTCACTGCATCAGCGACATCCCCTGGTAGCATATTCCAATGTCCTACAACCCTTCTACTGAAAAATGACTGTCGTAGCCTAGTCCTACTTTGTTTCATAATGAGTTTATGCTGATGACCTCTACCTCGATTTTCCCTATTGAACTCAAACATACCCTTTAAATATCCAGAATGCTGACTATTTACAAATTTGAAGACTTCAATTAGATCTCCTCTTAGCCTTCTATATCTAAGTGAAAACATACCCAATTTCTTTAATCTATCTTCATAAGGAAAACTACCAAACCAATTAACCATTTTTGTTGCCCTTTTTTGAACTCTTTCTAACAACCAGATACAGATTTATTGAACAAGATCCTCTCCATGGAGAGGCTTTTCACATGTCCACGTCCAGCAATCTTTCTCATATGTTGGAGACCAGGCTTGTACACAATACTCCAAATGTGGTCTAACGTATGCACAATACAGTTTTGTTATTACCTTTTCACTCTTGTAGGAAACATTTCTGTTAATGGCCCCTAGCATTCTAAGTGCCTTTTTCCTAGCTTCTACAACCTGGTCTGACGCTGATAGTCTATTGTTTACCACGACACCTAAATCTATTTCCTTTTCAATCTGCTCCATTTTCTGCCCACCCATTTCATACCTATGTTTACTGCTAACCCGTCCAGCGTGCATAATCTTACATTTACTCAAATTGAATTTCATCTGCCATGCTTCAGACCACTCAACTAGCTTGTCCAGATCTGATTGAAAAACATCCTGATCATGTTTTCCTCTAATAATCCTGACAACTTTTAGATCGTCTGCAAATTTCAAGACTTTGCTGTCTATACTGTTCTCAATTGCATTCACAAATATTATAAAAAGCAATGGGCCCAGGACTGAGCCCTGTGGAACCCCACTGAGAACCTCCTTCCATTGTGATTGGCACCCATTCAATATAACCCTTTGCTGGCGTCCTGAAAGCCACGTTTCTATCCAATCCAGAATCTTGCCCCTGATCCCATGAATTTTAAGTTGCAACCCCAGTCTTGTATGGGGGACTTTGTCAAATGCTTTACTGAAATCAAGAAAAGCTACATCTAGCTGTTTACCCTGATCAAAGCTATCTGTTGCAACATCCAAAAACTCCAGAAGATTAGTTAAACAAGAACGGCCCTTCCTAAAGCCATGCTGTGTATCCTTGATGAGTTCATTTTGCTCCAAGAATTCAACAATCTTATCTTTGATGATTGATTCAAGCACCTTGCAGACTAATGAGGTCAGACTAACTGGTCTATAGTTTTCCTCTTTACTTCTATCTCCCTTTTTATGAATAGGAACAACATTTGCTCTTTTCCAATCAAGTGGAATTTTACTATCTGCAAGTGATTTAGAAAATATTATGGCTAATGGAACCGACAACTCCCTTCCAGATTCTCTTAAAAGTCTAGCATGGATTTCATCAGGTCCTTCTGCCTTGTTAGGCCTTATTTTCTTTAGATATTCTAGAACAAGTTCACTACTTATGCCACCTAGCTCTCCTATAGTCTCCTCTGTCTCTAGCTCAGGCTGAAGTGCTGCAATACTACTCTGGTCCTCGATAGTAAAGACAGATTGAAACTGATCATTAATCACTTCAACCATTTCACTGTCCTTGCTAACTAACACATCATCTACCTTAAATGGACCTATATTTTTGGAAACTGTACTTAACTTATAAAAACTGAAGAACTTCTTACTATCTGCATTACAATGTCTAGCTAAATCAAGTTCCTTTGCCCTTTTAGCTGCTCTGACCTTTTTCTTAACTGAATTTCTTGCATTCTGGTAGGCCTTCTGATTTATATCTAGTGAAGATCCCTTCAAAATGCCAAATGCACTTCTTTTAGCTTGTATAGCACTCCTTACTTCTGGGGTAAGCCAAACTGGATTGCCCTTGGTTCTGTTACGTTTGTGCCTGAGGGGTATATGCCGATTTTGAATTTGGCTTAATCTAGCTTTGAAAACATTCCAGGCCTCACATGCATCTAAACCTGCCAACTCAACGTTCCATTTTATCTGTGCGAGGTCATTTCTAATACCATCAAAATCAGCCCGGCTGAAGTTTGGAACCATAATAAGGTTATCTTTGGGCCTCATTTCTGATGAGATATTGAATTTAACCATATTGTGATCACTGGTTCCTAGACCTGCACAAATACTTATGTCACTAACTAGATCACTGTTGTCTGAGAATACAAGGTCTAGAATGGAGCAATGTCTGGTTGGCTCTGTTACAAACTGATGCATGAAAAGCTCCTCTTCAAAGATTTGCCTATACAACCTACACTCATTTGTTTCCTCTGCTATACTTTCGTATCCTCTTAAGTTAAAATCTCCCATAATAAGACACTGAGCCCGAAAGTTCCTACGTATTTCCTCACAAATATCTTGGTCTGTTTCAGCTTGGGAGTTCCTTGGAAGATTCCCTGGTCTGTAAAATGCACCTATCCTCAACCTTCCTCTGTTTCCTGTACCAATTTTAATGTCAAGCCAGATTGATTCTACTTCTTTTACTTTACTAGAATCATCAACTCTAGTAGTGCAGTACAAGCTATTTACATATACAAACACTCCGCCTCCCTGCCGTGATTCTCTGCAGTATGAGAACATGTTATACCCTTGTAACTCGAAATCCTGTAGCCTATCCCTATTATACCCCTCACTAACCCATGTCTCGGTTACACAAATGATATCAGGCTTTTCAAGGTGTTACCGCCCCGGATTAAGTTATGATTTAGTTGCTGCAACTCTTTAGTTGTGACGCTTCATTATTTCTGGGGCGCTTTATGCGCATTTCCGATTTGAGCCAGTAGACGCCGAATAGATCCCACGAGGGGAAAAATGTACGATAATGGTTAAGTATTTGATATTACAAATGCTATGATTGTGATAGACTGAAATGACTGAATGACCTGATTATTGCTTTCTTTTGGTGATTTATTATCGTTTTGTTTCCAGGTCATTACGTACACAACTTGACTTCTGACTTCTGATGAACCATATGAGCCACTGGTCCACAATATATATTTAGTTAGAATTTTGTATTTTAATCAGTAGAAAGGCCAAGGGCCGCCACAGTAATGACATTCCCTTTACTGAGATCTGTATTGATCTGATAGCCACAAATCATTGTTAGGAGTGTCGAGTGACCACATTCTGAGTTACTGACCATGTACTGACCTAACATGATTTTGACTAACCATTGTTGATATATTTGAACCCAAATGTCCTGCGTTACTTTTATTACGAGTAGATTCCATTGAAATACATCCATTTTCTTGTAGCTTCCTCTAGGTTGTTGCCTCCAGTTCAATCTGTCCATATAATTCCTGTAATGTTCCTGTCTGAGCACCAATGATGGCTGACTCCAAGATTCCAGAAGAGATGTCAGATAGTGTGAGGACCCGTAAAGCCACAGAAAAGGGGATGCTGTATCAGCTCAGTGTTAAGCAGAAGGCGTACAAGCGAGCATTGAGTTCTGTTCGTTCCTGTGGTCAAAAGTTGTCAGATTCAGTGTTGCAGAATGAAAGAAGTGAATGTGTTGAAGCTGAGTTTGACAACTGGAAGAAGCTCTGTCAAGATCTGGTGCAGTCGGATCAGGAGTTGAGGTCATTGTTAACACCAGAAGATGTTGATTATCATGCAGACAGGCATTCAAGTCAGCTGGAAGATAATGATGCTGTTGAAGCAAAAGTGATCAAGTTCCTGACTGCTGTCAAGCATGACGACCAAGCTGATGGTGTGGGACCACAAGACAGTGCCTCCAACCTGTTCATGACGACCAGAACAGCTCTGTCAGCTCGATTCAGTCAATCTGGCAGTGCAAGTTCCACTGTTAGTTCTGCAAGGTTAAGAGAAATGCAGAAACAGGCAGAACTGGCAGCAAGGGCTGCACTGGTGAAGAAAAGGCATGAAATGAACAAAAGGAAGTTTGAACTGCAGTGTGAGCAAGAAGAGGTTGAACTGATGACTGAACTCGCTGTCAGTGAGGCAAAGACGAGAGCAATTGATGAGTTTGAAAGAGAGCTCACTGATGGTGTCAGAAGAAGTCATGATGAGAATCAAATTGAAACCACAAGAACTCAAGTGATGTTGACACAGCCAAACAATGAAGTGCAAGCTGAAGTGCCAGGGACAGATCAGAAGGATCAGAGCACTGAAATCATCCATGGGCTTGTGAACCTGCTGAGGGAAGAAGTGAGGCAGAGCCATCTCCCAACATTGGAACCAGATGTTTTCTATGGTGATGTTGCTAAGTTTGAGTTGTGGCTCAAGGCATTTGAAACATACATAGAAAGCAAGACGAGCTCATCAATTGAACGACTCCACTACCTGGGAAGGTACACTGCTGGGGAAGCCAAGAGTGCAATCCTGGGATTCATCCAGTTGAGAACTGAAGATGCCTATCAACAGGCAAAAGGCAAGCTCATGGACAGGTACGGCAATGAGTTTGTGAGAGCATCTGCCTACAAGAACAGGATTCGCAGCTGGCCTGCCATCAAGAGTGGAGATGGAAAGTCACTGAGGGAGTTTGCAGACTTCCTGGAGCAGTGTCTTGCCATGTCAAGAGCATCTGGTCACCTGCGGGTGTTGGACGATCCGCATGAGAACAGCATCATGCTGAAGAAGCTGCCCAGGCCACTGGTCGACCGCTGGAGGAGGAATGTGGACCAGAGACTGTACGAGCCACGTGAGGGTGAAGTAGCAGGATATCCTCTGTTCAGGGAGTTTGTGAGGTTCCTGTCGAAGGAGGCCAGGGTGGCTTGTGGTCCTGTTCAAGACCCCATGAACAGAGAGGAGAAGGAGGAGGTGCGCAGAGACAGAAGAGTTGTGAGAGCCCTCCAAACTACAGCGGTGCCATCTGCAAAGAAGAACACTCCATCCACCACCAGTCCCAGCTGTGTTGTGTGCTCTGGACGGGAGACTTCGGGACCCTCAGCTGCTGCTCATGCTGTTGACAAGTGTGAAGTGTTCCTGAAAATGAACCTGAAGGAAAGGCAAGCTGCTGTCATGAAATATGGTCTCTGCAGAGGATGCCTAAAACGTGGTCACATCTGGCGATCGTGCCAACGGAAGAAGGAGTGTGAGACCTGTGGAAGGAAGCACCCAACCTTACTGCATGATGACACCTTCGCTGCAAGGGCATCGACTGGCCGGAACAGTGAACCCCAGAGGAGGAGCCACCAAGCTGGATGTGAGTCAGATCAGCCTCGGGCCACGTCTCTTCGTGTGACGTCTGGAGTTGGAGACGAGCGTCCAGGCTGTATCCATTCCATGATCCTACCTGTGTATGTCCATCACAAGCTTCATCCTGATGACAAGGTCCTGATCTATGCAGTCCTGGATCCACAGTCTGATGCATGTTTCGTGACAGAATCCGCTTGTGCAGCTCTGCAGGTCCAAGGTCAGCCAGTCTCGTTGGAGCTTAAGACGGTGACAGGGCAGTCTGTTGTGTCCAGTTCGGTCGTTGATGATCTGGTGGTTGAGCCGGTTCAGGGAGGTGATAGCGTCGCTCTTCCCCAGTGCTATTCACGAGAGATGATCCCAGCAGACAGGTCTTGCATCCCCAGACGAGAGTCCGCAAGGAAGTGGCCACACCTCGAGTTCATTGCTGATGAGGTATCATTGTATTATCCAGCAGCAGAGATCGGACTGCTCATCGGCACCAACTGTCCGAAGGCAGTGAAGCCAAGAGAGATCATCACAGGTGGTGACAACGACCCATGGGCTGTGAGGAGTACCCTGGGCTGGGGCATTGTTGGCCCTGTCTGTGACACGGCAGAGACGTCTGCGTGCCAGTACGTGGATGTGGGCAAGGGGGATCAGAGACTCTGTCATTTTGCCTTCAGAACTACTGCTCGTGAGATGACCCCACAGCAAGTCTGTCAGATGTTTGAACAAGACTTCAAGGAAACAGAGACAGAGAAGCCACAATCGATTGAGGACAGAGTATTCATGAAGAAGATGACTGAGGGAATTCATCAAAGAGAAGACGGTCACTACGAGATGCCACTCCCCCTGAAGAGAGACAATGTGAGCCTGCCAAACAACAGAGTTGTGGCCATGCAGCGCCTGAAAGGGCTCCGATCGAAGCTGGTGCGGAACGACGCATTCCGACGCGACTACACCACGTTCATGGAGGTCAGTGTGACCAACGGGCACGCTGAGAAGGTCCCAGCTGATGAACTGCAGCTCGACAACGGGAGGGTCTGGTATCTACCCCATCACGGTGTATACCACCCCAAGAAGCCGGACAAGATACGTGTCGTGTTCGACTGTAGTGCCGAGTTCGGTGGGGAAGTTCTGAACAGTCATCTGCTCCAGGGACCTGACATGACGAACAGTCTTGCAGGGATACTCTGTCGCTTCCGAAGAAAGCCAGTAGCCCTAACTTGCGACATTCAAGGGATGTTCAACCAGGTAGGAGTGAACACTGATGATCGAAACTACCTGAGGTTCCTTTGGTGGGAGAACGGAGATGTGGAGCAGGGGCCGCAGGAGTATCGAATGACGACGCACCTGTTCGGTGCGAGATCCTCCCCGGCATGTGCTATGTTTGCACTCAGGAAAGCATCCGACAGCTATGAAGACGAGCAGGGAAGGGAAGCTGCCGAGTTTGTGAGGACAAATTTCTACATTGACGATGGCCTCGCATCTGTGGACGATGAAGACGCAGCAGTCCGCCTGATCGACAAGACTCGCAAGCTGTGTGCACGTGCCGGGTTCCAGCTCCACAAGCTGTTGTCTAACAGCGTAGAAGTGTTGAAGTCCGTGCCACCTGGGAGCCGCTGTTCGGGGCTGCAAAGTCTAGATGTTGGCGCAGGCAGTCTGCCCGTCCAGCGAGCACTTGGTGTCGAGTGGGACACGGAGACGGATGTTCTTCAGTTCAGTGTGAAGCCAAGCAAGAAGCCACCAACCAGAAGGGGTATACTGTCAACGGTGAGCTCTATCTTTGACCCCCTGGGCTTTATCTCTCCATTCATACTGAGAGGGAAACAGATCCTGAAGGAGTTGTGCCGTGATGGTCTCGGCTGGGACGATCCCGTCCCTGATGCTGTGCTGATGCGCTGGAGTGAGTGGCTTTCAGAGTTGGAGACCCTCTCAACACTCCACATACCAAGATGTTACACACCAAGTGACTTCGGAGTCCTGAAGCGGGCAGAGCTGCATCACTTCTCAGACGCCAGCATGCATGGCTACGGTCAGTGCAGCTACCTCCGCCTCGTGGATGAGCAGGATAGAGTATGCTGTAGGCTCGTGATGAGCAAGGCAAGGGTAACTCCTTCGAAGCCCGTGACAGTGCCTCGACTTGAGCTTACTGCAGCGCTGATCTCAGTCCAGGTGAGCTGCTTCCTTCAGAGGGAACTTGACTTTGACGACATCATGGAGTTTTTCTGGACAGACAGCAAAGTAGCTATCGGTTACATCTCCAATGAGGCCAGGAGGTTTCATGTGTTTGTAGGAAACAGAGTCCAGCAGATCAGGGAGCACACAGAGCCATGCCAGTGGCGGTACGTGGAATCGAAGATGAATCCAGCTGATCTGGCCTCCAGGGGTGCGACTGCAGTCGGGCTCAGGGACAGCGTTCTGTGGTGGAATGGACCTGCGTTCCTGAGCAGCGCTGATCTCCTGCCGGAGCCGGATGTGGACACATCTGTGGAGCAGGGAGATCCGGAGGTGAGGCGCGTTGTCCAGTCAGCTGCAGCGTTCCAGGCGGCTGCATCCGAAACTACTCGCTTCGCCAGTCTGACAGAGAGGCTCGAGCGCTTCTCAGATTGGCACCGAGCCAAGAGAGCTGTCGCGCTATGCCTCAGATACAGAGACGTGCTCCTGGGACGGTCCCCCTCAGTTGGACGGCCACTGACAGTGGAAGAGTTGCAGAGAGCGGAGACAACGGTAGTACGGGCTGCGCAGCAAGAAGCGTTCCCGGAAGAGCTGAGTGTGTTGAAGAGGACTGTTAAAGAGCAGAATGAAGACGAAGCGAAGACGAAGAACGTGAGGAGGACCAGTAAGTTGCACAGACTGGACCCCTACGTCAGATCTGATGGGGTGATCTGTGTCGGTGGCAGGATCCGGAGAGCAAACCTGCCGGTGGCACAGCTGCACCCGGTCATACTCCCTCGGACAGGCCACGCCACGCGCTTGATTGTTGACCACTGCCACCAGGGAACTCACCACGCTGGTCGAGGGATGACTATCGCTGAGATTCGTTCTGTAGGGTACTGGGTCGTTGGCGTCAGAGGTGCGGTGTCACGTCACATTCTGAACTGTGTGACATGCAAGAAGATCCGCGGAACTCCTCAGGGACAGAAGATGTCAGACCTGCCGGAGGACCGTCTGAACCCAGCTGAGCCGTTCACCTACAGCGCCGTGGACCTCTTCGGTCCGTTCTACGTCAAAGAACGGCGGAGCGAGCTGAAAAAATGGGGAGTAATGTTCACCTGCATGGCGTCCAGGGCGGTGCACATAGAGACGGCCAACTCCCTCTCAACAGACTCCTTCCTGAATGCCTTCAGGAGGTTTGTAGGTCGACGAGGCCCCGTAAGGACGTTGCGCTGTGACAGAGGCACGAACTTTGTTGGGGGCAAGAAGGCTCTGGAAGACGCCCTGAAAGAAATGAACACGGACAAGATCCAGCGAGAGCTGCTGAAAAACAACTGTGACTGGGTCGACTTCAAAATGAATGTGCCCTGTGCCAGTCACATGGGTGGCGCATGGGAACGTATGATCCGATCTGCAAGATCAGCGCTCAGTGCCGTACTGACAAGTCATGCTGAACAGCTTGATGACGAGGTCCTGCGAACAGTGATGGTGGAGGCTGAGGCTGTCATCAACAGTCGTCCTTTACCCTTCCCAGAGATGACCCATGTAGACGTAGTAGAACCACTGACCCCTAGTCAGATACTAACCCAAAAGACTAAACAGGTGCTGCCGCTCCCCGGTAGTTTTCAGTCTGTAGACACCTACTGTCGCCAGCGGTGGCGTAGAGTGCAGTATTTGACTAACCAGTTCTGGACCAGATGGAGGGCGGAGGCTCTCCCGTCACTGCAAGAGCGCCGACGATGGACGGGGACGCGGCCCAACCTGCAGCCGGACGACGTGGTTCTCCTCATCGATCCCGATTCGCCCAGGAACTGCTGGCCCCTGGGCCGAGTCACGGCGGCCCTCCCGAGCCAGGACGGCTTGGTGAGGAAGGCAAGGATCCGGGTGAGCGGAAAGGAGCTGGAGCGGCCTGTGCATAAACTGATAACGCTGATACAGCAGGCTCCTCCAGGTGCCGACGACCGCCGGCCGTGCACCGGCGATGTGAGGCGCGGCCCCTGGCGGCGGTGTCGGGGTGCGGCTCCGGACGACGGTGTACAGACGACAACGCTTGCCGGCCGTGCGTCAGTGATGGGAGGGCACGGCCCGGAGCGCGTGCCAGCCGTGCGTCAGTGATGGGGAGGCGCGGCCCCCAGACGCATGTCAGCCGTGCGTCAGTGATGGGGAGGCACGGGCCCGAACGCGAGCCACCGTGCGGCAGTGATGGGGAGGCACGGCCCGGAACGCATGCCAGCCGTGCGTCGATGATGGGGAGGAACGGCCCCGAACGCGAGCCACCGTGCGGCAGTGATGGGGAGGCACGGTCCGGAACGCGTGCCAGTGATGTGAGACGCGGCCCCTGACGGCGGTGTCGAGGCGCCGACGCGCGCCAGCGA
The DNA here is from genome assembly GCA_036785665.1 of Chirona hameri. Lineage (NCBI taxonomy): Eukaryota > Metazoa > Arthropoda > Thecostraca > Balanomorpha > Balanidae > Chirona > Chirona hameri. Next base: position 64,390 of record JAXIVJ010001439.1, on the reverse strand, counting down.
TGGAGAGGCTCTGCACTGAACGGCGGTGTGTAGGCGCTGACAACCGCCAATTATGCACCAGCGAACAGGAGGCGTAGCCCGGATGGTGGTGTCGAGACGCTGACGACCACCTGCTGCTACTGCGCTGTGCCATCTTGATGCAATAGTGCATAAGCATAGTGTATAAGTGTTATGGGTAAATTTGTTAAATTTAGAGGAGGCATGTTACCGCCCCGGATTAAGTTATGATTTAGTTGCTGCAACTCTTTAGTTGTGACGCTTCATTATTTCTGGGGCGCTTTATGCGCATTTCCGATTTGAGCCAGTAGACGCCGAATAGATCCCACGAGGGGAAAAATGTACGATAATGGTTAAGTATTTGATATTACAAATGCTATGATTGTGATAGACTGAAATGACTGAATGACCTGATTATTGCTTTCTTTTGGTGATTTATTATCGTTTTGTTTCCAGGTCATTACGTACACAACTTGACTTCTGACTTCTGATGAACCATATGAGCCACTGGTCCACAATATATATTTAGTTATAATTTTGTATTTTAATCAGTAGAAAGGCCAAGGGCCGCCACACAAGGGCAACATAACACTCAAACTCATCAAATTTAGACCTAATACTTTGGGCATTCAGCAACACACATGTGATCTTATACTTTGAGCTGACTCTACTAATTCTGAGGGAATTATGATCTACTGTCCTATTCTGACATGAACTTCTACCAATGCTTACTTCCTGATGCCCTAGTACTAGCGTCCCTGAACCCCCCCTCCTACCTAGTTTCCCTGAATGACACTTCTGTAGGCATCTCCCAAAGCCCTTGCCCCCTCATCCGATAAGTGAAGCCCATCCTTCATATAGTACCTATGCCACTCATAGAACTGATCCCATAAGTCTACATAACTAAGCCCCATAGCTGAACATAAGTTCTGAACTGAGCTGTTCACAGACAGAGCTCTCGAGTACCACTCCTCACTGGCTCCACAGCGAGGGAGGATGCCAGTCACAATGACTGGTTTCCTGGACTCCTTCAACCTCTGCAGCAGGCTCCGGTACTCCGCTACTATTCTCACACTCTGCCAGGTCCTATGTTGTTCGAGTACATTTTCGAGTACATTTTCATGTTTTCAGGGAGTTACCTACCTTTATCCTAGGTATTAAGTAGGGTAAATAGGTTAAGTAAAAACAAAACATTTCTCATTTTTCCCCCTTTGTGTAGCTATGGATTGATTTACAGATATGTACCGAGCAGTTATGAAATAAACTATTATTATGATTATTATTATGATTATTATTAACCACTGCATAACACTGGCGGATACAGGGGGGGGGGGCATTAGCGGCATTCAATACAAGTATGCCCACCGCGCGTTCCTGCATTGACGTAAGAAGTGATAATTAGGGGAAAAACTCTCCCCCCGGTCAACACGCGCTGAGAACATGACGCCCCTCCCACCCCCCGGTTAACGACTTTTTACGCTGACAACGCTACCCCCCCCCCCCCCGCGCTCAACGACTCTTCGCTCTGACGAACCGACATCACCCCCCCCCCCCCTGAACAACTTTTCGCTGATAAAACGGAGCGAAATTTTAGCCCCCTCCCCCAAACTCGAGCCCTAGATCCGCAAGAGGGCGAGGATGGATGACATTGTTATAGTTAATATTATGTAAGGGAAACTATCTCAACCATGTCTAACCACACACCAAATTCGAACACAATCGGCTCAGCCATTCCTGAGATATAAAATAGGGGTGTGCACGTGCGCACATGCAGAGGCACTCCACCCCTGACTTGTGGAAAGGCAACGGCTGAGAGGTCCCTAACCACACACCAAATTAGAACGCAACCGGTTCAGCCGTTCCTGAGATATAAAATAGGGGTGTGCACGTGTGCACGTGCAGAGGCACCCCACCCCTGACTTGTGGAAAATTGGCGACTGAGGGGTCCCTAACCACACACCAAATTTGCACACAATCGGCTCAGCCGTTGCAGAGTTTTTGCGAGAAAACACTTCTCAACACCCCTCACGCGGCACGCGCCACGCGCAGTGGTAGTCACGCACATAATCAGAACTGGTTACAAACAGGGCAGGTTGGATGGGGCTTCTTAGCAAAGAAGTCAGCTTGTCAATCGGACGTGTGGTTATGAGCGAGCGCTTCGCGCTCGCTCGTCTTTCCGTGGTATATGGGAAAAATCTGAATATGAGCGGCCCGGCCCGGTCCGGCCCGGTCCGGCCCGTGGCGACGCTTTTGAGAAGCTCATATCTCTGCAACCACACGTCCGATTGACAAGCTGACTTCTTCGCTGAGCAGCCCCATCCAACCTACCCTGTTTGAGACCAGTGCCGACTCATGTGGGTAATTACCACTGCGGGTGTCGCGTGCCGCGTGAGGGGTGTTGAGAAGTGTTTTCTCGCAAAAACTCTGCAACGGCTGAGCCGATTGTGTGCAAATTTGGTGTGTGGTTAGGGACCCCTCAACCGCCATTTTCCCACAAGTCAGGGGTGGGGTGCCTCTGCACGTGCACACATGCACACCCCTATTTTATATCACAGGAACGGCTGAACCGATTGAGTTCTAATTTGGTGTGTGGTTAGGGACCTCTCAGCCGTTGCCTTTCCACAAGTCAGGGGTGGAGTGCCTCTGCACGTGCGCACGTGCTCACCCCTATTATATATCTCAGGAACGGCTGAGCCGATTGTGTTCAAATGTGGTGTGTGGTTAGGGACCTCTCAACCGCCAGTTTCCCACAAGTCAGGGATGGGGTGCCTCTGCACGTGCGCACGTGCACAACCCTATTCTATATCTCAGGAACGGCTGAGCCGATTGTCTTCAAATTTGGTGTGTGGTTAGGGACCCCTCCGCCGCCGCCTACCCACAAGTCATGGGTGGGGTGCCTCTGCACGTGCGCACGTGCGCACCTTTTTGGTATCTCAGGAACTACTTGCCCGATCGGGTTGAAATTCACGATACATTTATTTCGCGCTCGCTCGTTCATCGCCAACTACGGCGCTTTACTGGTGTATACTTATAAGTTGTCCTTATTAGTTTACAAATGGTGACCTAGGATGTATACTATGCTTATTTATGTTGCGCCAATGTAGTTATGTAATTTTGTAACTTCTTGCAACAACAGTTTCGCTGAAGATGATATAGGGAATATATCGAAACCGGTCCGAATATGATCTTAACTAGAGTTATATGAATTGTTGTCACCATGAATTCGATTCTGAGTAGAGTGTCTGCAGAAGAAAAGAGACGTATCCGAAAGCTAAAGGCCAAAGGGAAAGCTTTAATTATAGTCAATGCTGCGGTAATATTAAACCCGATTTTTTTTTATAACAATTTGCTTCCAAACTTCACAACTGTCGAATTATACGTGTAAAATAACCTATTAAACATGTGTTACATGACTTTCGGAGAAATTTTGCGCATAGTGACCTTTTGTGACCTGACCTTGACCTTTGCCAACAATCTCACTTTAGCTCATGCGGTATGTGTATCATACCTTTGAGAGAACTTTGGGTGATCATGGTCGCAATCAAAGGCTTTGGATGGAAAGTATGGCCCATACACTCAAACACCTCGATTTTGACCTATGACCTGAGTCCAGGGCTGCGGAGTCGGAGTCGGTGTCGGAGTCGGAGTCGGTCGGAGTCGGAAGTTTTGGCCAGAGTTGGAGTCGGAGTCGGAGTCGCTAAAATCTTACCAACTCCGTCTCCGGCCCGGAGTCGGAGTCGACTTTTTGGCAATTGGCGATTACTTTGGTCGTTAGAATAGTCGTCGGCCAACTCACTTTACATCCCTTCAAAAGAAAATGAATGGAAAGTAAAACCCATAGTTTACACATCTACCGGTAGATTTCCGCCTGATGAAAATAGGACAATAATTTTAACGTCATCTGATGATCATTGGGGTTTTGGACGCACCGACTCTTATGGTCACACAGCGCCCATTTTAACGTCATCGTGCTCGTTTCGTCAAGGAAATTCAAATCATACCATGGTGACCAGGTTACCTAAGTCAAATTCAAAATGTGACCTAAGGTCAAGGTAATTTAAGGTCATATGGTGAACCAGGTATGTCGTGCTGCGCAATGTCGGACGTGTCTCGACGAGACATACACAGTGGTGCCGGTCTCACGTTCTTATCTTAATTTTATGCTATCAAGAGTTATTGGCAAACCGTTTCGTGGGTTCCGCCGCATGCAGGCGAGCGCGATTGGGCTGGACGCGCAGCCGGCATGCCGCGCCCGTGCTCGAGCGACGTAGCATTGTTCTCAATACTGTTTAGAATAAAGACAAACGGAGAAAATAGATGGCATTGCAGATATTTTTTATAGCATGCGGTTGGAGAACGGATATAGGCCGGAGTCGGAGTTGGAGTCGGAGTCGGAGTCGGAGTCGATTTTTTTTCAGGCCCGAGTCGGAGTCGGAGTCGGAGTTGCTAAAATTATGTCGACTCCGCAGCCGTGGACCTGACAGTGTCCTGACATGTGACCTCAATTTGACGTTTTTGACGTTTTGATTTGACGTCTTGCTGCGTTCATTGGTTCGGAAGATAACCAGGGTGACGTTTAATAGATAAAAAGTTATTCACAACACATTTTTTTTGAAGAAAATGCCATCGTGACCTTTGGTGACCTCTGGAGCCTTTGACTTGCGCTAAAATGTGAGGAAACCTCATTTCTTCAAGAGCTTTCGATTTTGTTTTCGGTTTGATCCTAGCTAGCATAGTTCCCGAGATATTTGTTGGTTTCTGGATCAAAGTCCTAAACTTGGGAAATGTGACGTTTGATGACCTAAAAGTTTGATAACCTCTGGTGACCTCAAATATTGACCTGAGCCAAAAATGACTGAAGCAACTTCGAATGTTCTTGTTGAGAGCTTTCGAACGCGTTTTCGCGTCTTTCTAGCCCTTTTTAGTTTTCGAGTTAGTGTGTGTGTGGGGAGGTAATTTTGACCCCACCCCCACCCCCACCCCCCACCCCCACCCACCAGGGAGCAGTTGTCTCAGAGACCCACCGGGGCGCGGGTTAATCGGTAAATTCTAAGATTTATTCTGATAATTAAACTTCAACAATAATTCAATTAATAAAGACATAATTCGGTCTAATCTAAATCCAATGGACTGGATTGCATCAAGAATCCAGTGAATTAATCGAATCCATTCCGCTCTGCCGAGAATATCCCTGACGACTTCGTTTTTGATCTCCTGAATAAATGCGAAGACAAATTGTAATACAGTGCAAAACTGTCACCAGTGTCAGTCATGCATTATTTATGTAATCTACTTAGTTATTTATTCGCCTTCTTTTTTATATCCTCGTATTCACAAGGTCGTCCCAAACGTATATATTGGTCATGTTATAGCATGAGCATACCTCGTGTCATGTAGGTTGTGGCAATGCATGCTCAATAGCACTTTGACAACGTTTTTCCTTCGTCAGTTGAAACGTAAGATGTATCGTGAGACTAAACAATATCATAGGGTGACAGTTATGCCTAAGTAATTTCGCATCTCTAAGTAAAATAAATTAGTGGAGGAATTTCCAGAGTAAAGATACACTACTTACTAATCAAGCTCGCATTCGAAATGCAGTTCTCTGGTTTTGAATGACAGCTATTCCGGACATGAGCACTCCCCTGACTGACAGTGAGGGCGAGCCATCGGATTCGGAGCCACCGCCAGACCTTTTTCGTCCGCATATTTCATAATTCCATTGTATCCGGTAACTGGTTAGTTATGACTGATCTTCAGACTATCCAACCCGGGATGCAAGTGCTCTACACGAACACATTGATCAGATAAGATCTAATGAGCAATCCTGGAGATGCCAAGGGCTCAACCGAACATCTACTGGTAACATTGAAGCTTGGCAGATTGATCATTGCAGCTTCAGAAGAGCTCTTCAAGGGAGCTCAGGGATCGATGCCTAGGCGTTTTAGTGATGTAACTGGGCATACATGCACGTCACACCTTGGTGGTGGTCAGAAATGGCGAGGAGTCCTGCACAAGGAGGCTCCGTCTGGATCCGGTAGGTTTGGTCCTTGACCATCTGAGTATATACAGCCCATATAGGTACAGCCCATACAGCCCATACAGCCCATATAGGTAAGTGGTATACCAGATCCGGTACAATGGACCCATCCTTCACGAAGTCTGCTTTTCCGGGTCAACCATCCGACGCCGCATGTGCGTGTATCCAGACCATTCGCCAATAACCAAATGTCTCCCCTTTTTGACAGATGGTATTCATATACCATAACATGATATCTGACATCAATATTATTTTTCACCGAACATTCTGAACATGTATTTAATAATCCAGCCTATCATTTAGCCAGACACCCTCTAGATCTGTATTTGTTTTGTACATATTTGTATTGTATTTTGTATTGAAATGAAAACGAAAAAACCGCTAGCATACCACATCCACGCTAGCAGCATAGAGTATATCATCATGCACGTTCATAATTTGTCGCGTTCATAATTACAGTTAATACCGTTCCATAATTTTGTAAATTGGACGTTAACACCAGAGGCCTATTCACAAGAAGTTAGTAATTACACATGTTTGCGATTACAAACGCAAGAAAATATTGCAAACCTCACAAAAAGACATTTCACAAACATTCGCCACCTCTGAATTACCGATTGTAAAGAAAATTGTAAACACAAATGTTAGTACAGCAGAAAGCTTGAAATCAAGCACGTTTGTATTAAACTTGATGCTAATGACAAATAATTTGATGGTTAACAAATTAATTTAACAAATATTTACATTGTGGTTTATTTTTTTATTCAATATAAAATTAGTTATAGAGAATAATCTTTCAATTCACATTTCATCGGAATGCAAACTCTGATCGTAAAAATACATCTTGGTAAGCAGTTAGAGTAAACAGAATTTGACCATTCAACAGGTGGCGGAGCATAACAACAGAACTACTCTTAAAAGAAAGATCGTTGAATTTCTCGACCATTTGTTCACCTAACCTAGCCGATTTCCTACGTCGTAAAGGGCGAAGGTTCACTGCACATTGCACAAGACATCGTTGACCGCTGCGATTCTATAGCCATGCGAGTTCTCCACGCGGAGGCGCCCCTCACAGCGCAATCGGTAAGGTGCACTGGGACTTCAAAGCTGGAGATCTCTGTTCGAATCTCTCGGGAAATAACTTTTTTGGGCAGCTATACCTATGCATAACTAAACCATTACCCTAACAACCTCGGCAACGTAACAACCTCACCAAGAAAATTACCTGAACAGTCAATGTCAACTGTCAATGCAGTTTCTGAAATTCAGAACCCCTAACCCACTGGAATTACAAGTTTATAATTGCAAACATGTCCTCACTTCCGTCAACCTTTGAGAAATAGAACATGTGCAATTGCAAACATTTTTACAAACAATATCTTTGTAAAGTAGTTTGTAAATAGTAAATTGAGATTTACTGCCCTGGGGTTTTGTGAAATCCAAACAACAAACATGTGTAAAAATTATTTGTAATTACAAAGAAATTCTTTGTAATTACAAACTTTTTTGCTATGTGAAATAGGCTACAGTGAAAATTTACGATGCGATGTATTGTTTTTTTCCACCAGCACCCGCTTCTGTGAGCAAGAGTTCGGTAGTATTTGCAGATCGTGTTAAGGAATTTCCACGGCAGTACACAAAACTTAAGCCAAAAATGCCAACCTATAAAGATATATTATAATTTACAATCACAACTGCATTGTCATGCATGAAAACGTAGGATGTCTCTATGGACTGCCTCATATCCTGGAAGTCATAAATATCCAAGTTGCAAACAAGAAATTTGCATATTTTACCAATTATCAACTCTGTCACTACCCGGACTCACGAGTCCCGTTAGCTCACCATATAGGCCCACATATTTCTAAGCAGCGTGATCTACCTCTCTGACGGATTCAGATCCGCTGATGTCACCATACCCGTCTGCATGAGGTGGTGAGGATTGCGGTCAGGAGCTTTTCGTGGGCACGTGTTCGGGACTACGTTTCACCGATTGTGGAGACGAGCTGGCGTGACTCAGATAAAAGATCTGGCCTTTTCTAGCAATCCGAAGTACTGCCATAACATGAACCCGAGCTGCCACAGAAGACATGTAACGAGCTGTCGCACCTTCCGGGACGGTCGCCGGGAATCTTGTTTCCGTGAGGGGTGCCGAAGGGCAGCCCGCCGTATGACAATATGTTCTTTCGGACAGAAACTCATGTTTTTTTTTTCGGACGGAAACTCACGTAGCTTTCCGGTCAGACGAATCACAAAACCACGACAAAGTAAAATACTCATAGGAATGGGGTTGAGGACAGGTAGTTGGTTTTTACGCATGAAAAAAATCAGCGTATTTTTCTCCATTTTTCGATATACTTCTCACACATATCTTAGGCCGCCTTCTGTCCTAAAACTACCTCTGAACTTCTCGTATTTGGAGATAAAAAAAAATATTTTGTTTGTGACGTCACGACCCTGGTGATTTGTGACGGTGCTTGCACCGTCACAAATCACCAGGGACATACATGTTTACATGTTTAATGACATACATGTTTAATGATGATACATATGACATACATATGTATCATTTATGATGATACATACATACATATGACATACATGTTTAATGATGAATATGTATGTTGTACACATGCGCATGTTCGACACATGCGCCATTAGTATAATTGGTGCGTTTAAGGCCATAGAACAACGTTGGCGAATATTATAGGTTGGGAAAATACGATTGAGACAGAGTTATTAGGATTCCTTTTAGGTAGGCTGCTCTCTTCCTGACCAAGATACGACATACATGTTTAATGATGAATGTGTATGTTGTATCTATGTAAAGTTTCAGCCATGCGCCTACTTCTTAAAACGTCAATTTAAGGAGGACATTTATTACATTACATACAAACAACAACAACAACACAGATAAAACATTTCACTTCACCGCATTAACACTTCTTGATAACAATAACAGAGTTACACTTACATCCGCTGATGTTTAGCGGATAGAAAAGTTAGGTAGGTACGTCTCAACAGCGGGGTGTGCCATGCCGGTGCCTGTGTCTTTGCTTCCATGAATAAAAACCCTATCGCTTCGTTGAGTTCTGACTTCCTCATTTCTTGGAAGAGTTTCTTCAATCTTGCCTCACAAGTGTTTCCGTTCCAATTTGCTCACGATGTTGCTTTATGTTGCTTTATGTTATCACGATGTTGGGCCAGCCAAAACCCATCTTTCTTTTGTGTTGAGAGTTTTTTCGGTCATGATTTTCACTAGGGCCGTGGCGTCACAACTACAAGGACCATGAGATTAATTGTTTTATTTTGTAATCATTTATGAGTTCATTTGTTTTTACGAGCGGGCGCGAAGCGCCCGTGAGGTTTTTCGTCAACTTAATAGACAAATTTACATTTGACCCGGCCCGAACCGGCCCGAACCGGTCGTACAGACGCTTTTCGGAAGCTAATAACTTTGCAACCACTGCTCCGATTGAGATCGGTTTCACCATTGGATAGGACCATCAAATCAATTTTGATTTTTGTATGATGCGTTCTGATAGGGGTGGTACCACAGCGCGTGACACACGCAAACGTGGAAATGAACAACAATTATTCTTGATCAAAAATGGCTTGATTTATCTAAGTATTAATTTATACGATGAAGCATGCAGCGCTCAGGACATACTCCCTTTTGGCGGATTCGAGAAAGGAGATCATGACAAATGTAATACAACTATTTTCTATGTAGTTTGTCCCACGGAAGCAACAGATATCGCTCGGTTACCGCCGATTAATGAGTTGTACTGGTTTTATGAATTTGTGTTTACATTTGCATTATTAAAATTATCTTTGTTTTATGACCCAAAATATTGGTACCTTACAAAATTGTCCCCCAACCCCATTGAGACATTTAGAGCATTGCATTTTCTCTTAAAGTTTATGTTTGCCTTCGAAAATGATAATGATAATGCCCGTAATTGTCAAATGCCCTGTTTGCCACAATAAATGTTGCAGTCCATGACTTAAAGAGACTGGAATTTTGGGCGCTCTTTCCGTGTTCAAGAGCACTGTTGAGATTGTGAATGCATGGAAATCTCAATCCTATGTGTTATGTTGCATTTACTTAGCTCACAATTTTTCGCTCGTTAATCAAATAATTAAACAAAAAGAACACCAAAGTAGCTTTGCAGACTACCATTTTTGTCTCAGCTAGCCAGTCATTATTGATATTTGTGGGTTAGTTTAAGAAAACGAGACTAAGAACTTAGTAACGATTCCTAAAAATGTGCCGTTTATTTCATCCGTAGTCATGACCCAGTAAGTATTCCTTAATAACATTCGTGCATGGCAGTATCAAATCAGAAGCATGTGCGCCTTTAACTATGTTGCAACGAATTCATAATTCCTTGAATGGAATGAGTTCTTAACACAATTCAACTAACAGGAAGGAACCTTTATTTGAGTGATGCACCAGGATGTGATGTGATTGTGTGATGCACTAGGATGGGAGTGAACTAAAGGCATCAGCTACTTGCTACAGCATGTCATCATCGGCTGCGGTGAGGCGGTTAAAATCTGACAGAATGATCTATTCCCGGTGGTGTATGCCAAGTCTTATTCAATATATTGTTTACAGATTCGTGTCATGGTTTATATTTTATATAAGAGTCATTAAAGGGAATGTTTCACCTTTCTGGAAGTTGTCAAATGTACGCCGGTTGTAGTGAAACATATGAAGTAAGTGCTGCTGAAAACGATGGTGATATTTGTTTTTCTCATCGAACACCTCACTTAACTTCTCAAAATTAAGTTTTTTAATATTTGGTTTGATGGCGTCATATTGACCTATAGACCGCCGCTGATTGGCTGACAAAGTGGGATTGGCTAAAACGTCGCTGTCAGCCAATCAGTGGCGGCACTAACCAAGACCCCATTTTGCAAATACGGAATTAAATTGCTTAAAAAGGCTAAGTTTTGGGGAAAACGACCTTAGTATTTTTGACATTTCAATAACGGGCAAAGATAATGGCTATCTCAGTTTAAAACTACGACAAAGGTGAAACATTCCCTTTAAAAAACGATGTGCTTTTACGACATACACAGCGATCCATACGAACCACAGCTAGGAACATTACATTGCATTTATAAACGTTATATTTTCGAGGGATATCTGGTTGTGCCGCGTTGAAGGCACCGTAACAATACCCCTCTGTGACCTGCCATGACTGACTGTCGTGTAGCGGGGCGGCCTAAAAACAGCCATCTGGGCTATCTCTAACCTGATCCTAGTTCGGGGCACTCGACCTTGCTATAGGTCTCCGAGCGGGGTTACAGGCTGGGTGACAGGTGCATCCCGGGGTGACAGGGTGGGTGACAGGTGTGTGTTGTTCCCATCCGGAGGTACGCAGACTGCGGAAACGGTGCGTAGCGAAATTACGCGAAATAATGGCACTGATGTTCAGGAGTACTCACCACACATCCGCTATAAACGTCGAACCAGGCCCATCATTAGCACAATTAGTAGATAGAGGGTGAATGTAGGGCAGCAGGCGGCCTCATCATCCAGCGCTGGATTCTGAATGAAATGTCGCTCTGGTGTTAAAAGTCGGACTGTGAGGCCGATTAGAGATGCAAACTGCTGTGAAGTTTACCCATCTGGCAGCTGCAACTCATGAGCCTTGACACCACTTGAAGCTGTGTCTCGACGTTTGAAAGGGGTATTTACTTTCAGTGAGTTACCACAATCATCATGCAACCACAGCCGGCGGAAAATCCTGCCTTTTAAACCAATGAGCACATCGAGGCACTAAAACACAGAACTCACTTATTTACATCAGTTGCTTAGCAGGCGTTGACATAAGAAATATGGTCACTTAAGCTCGGCGAGGTGCACAGATTGCAGCCGTGACACGTTGATTGATACCATGTTGTTTGTGCAAGGCGATGTGCTGTGATTGCGCACCGCATACTCAGCTCTGCAACAAGGATGGGTGTTGAAGACAGCTACCCTGCAGAGCGGTTGGCGTGACCCGTGGCCCGTTCCACTGGGGGCGGGGACGGCGACCGGCCGCCCGTCCGCCGCCCACGCCGGGCCAGCGGCGGCGGCGACGGCGGCGGCGGCGGCGGGCGGCGGCGGACTGGCCGCTGCAGTTGGGATCCGACTGACTGGCCTGGACGCTCGTGTGACGGTTCCGGAGTCCCCCCCGTACCGGTGTGCTGCCTGCCCCAGCCGCGACCGAGTCCCGCGCCGACGGTCAGCTCAATCTCGAGCTCTCGCTCCTGCTCTAGCTCCAGCTCTGCTCTACACTCCACACTCCACACTCCGCACTCCGCACTCTACGACGAGCAATCACAGGTAAGGGAGAGCGAGCGAGAGCGAGAGCGAGAGAGCGAGAGAGCGAGAGAGAGAGAGGAGAGAGAGAGGAGAGAGAGAGGAGAGAGAGAGAGAGAGAGAGAGGAGAGAGAGAGAGAGAGCGAGAGAGAGAGAGAGAGAGGAGAGAGAGAGAGAGGAGAGAGAGAGAGAGAGAGAGAGAGAGAGAGAGAGAAGAGGAGAGAGAGAGAGAGAGAGAGAGAGAGAGAGAGAGAGAGAGAGAGAGAGAGAGAGAGGAGAGAGAGAGAGAGAGAGAGAGAGAGAGAGAGAGAGAGAGAGAGAGAGAGAGAGGAGAGAGAGAGAGAGAGAGAGAGGAGAGAGAGAGAGAGAGAGATGAGAGAGAGAGAGAGAGAGAGAGAGAGAGAGAGAGAGAGAGAGAGAGAGAGGAGAGAGATGAGAGAGAGAGAGAGAGAGAGAGAGAGAGAGAGAGAGAGAGAGAGAGAGAGAGAGAAGAGAGAGAGAGAGAGAGAGAGAGAGAGAGAGAGAGAGAGAGAGAGAGAGAGAGAGAGAGAGAGAGAGAGAGAGGAGAGAGAGAGAGAGAGAGAGAGAAGAAGAGAGAGAGAGAGAAGACGAGAGAGACGAGAGAGACGAGAGAGACGAGAGAGACGAGAGAGACGAGAGAGACGAGAGAGACGAGAGAGACGAGAGAGACGAGAGAGACGAGAGAAGTACGGTGTTGAGAGGTTTACCACGTGTACCGCCCTATGTACGTTTTGACGTTTGGTTCGATGTTTATATGACTACGATGTGACCAAGGCACGAAAAGGTGTGTTTTAGAAGATATTTTCCAAACTAGGTTGTTACTATTCGTGTACGTGAAGTTACAGGAACCCACAGTTTCCCTAGATAGAGCAGTTTGTTGTAACCAACTCCTGGATGCGATTTAAATCGTATCTATACATTGATCTGCCTGTGAGCTTCTTAAAAACTCTATCTGCATTTATCTTGATATACCACATGAAGTATAATTTTTTCCTAAATGAGCGTTATTTTTGTAGAGTAAGCCTAATTTGGTAATTTTTTGACGGTTTTTAGCTTACTTATTGCACAGGTGTGTGAAACGTTCGATGCGTATCTCGCGCATGTTTGAGAAACATTTAGGAGAAAGACTTACATTTTCAAGGGAACTTTACATTTTCAAGGGAATGTCCTATGGCAATGTGTTCATCGTTTAAGTCCCAATGTGAATCTTGAGTTAACCACTTGAGAACACAACACATAAATTTCATCAATTGTTCACGAATTAACATCAACAAAACAATGGACCGCATGCATTTTGTACGGTGATATCTCATCAAGAAATCTCAACAACTTAAATTAATCATAATTTAGATAGGTTGTATAAAACCAGTAAAACACCTTTTTGGGCGAGGACCGAGCGGGCGCGGTGTGGCAAAGGCGTTTTACTGACCCATTAAATTGTTCACGATATCCTTTCTTGAATCCGCCAAAAGGGAGCACGTCCTGAGCGCTGCATGCTTCATTACCGAGCGGGTGCGAAGCGCCCGTGAGGTTTCTCTCGTCAACTTACTAGACAAATGTACATTTGACCCGGCCCCAAACGGCCCGACCCGGCCATACAGACGCCTTTCGGAAGCTAATAACTTTGCAACCACTGCTCCGATTGAGATTGGGTTTTCACCATTGGATAGGACCATTAAATATTTTTTGTTTTGTATGGTGCGTTCTGATAAGGGTGGTACCACAGCGCGTGGCACACGCAAACGTCGAAATGAACAAAAACAATTCTTGATCAAAAATGGCTTTATTGATCTAAGCATTAATTTATAAGACCAGTAAAACGCCTTTTTGGGCGATGACCGAGCGGGCACGCTCTGGTAAAGCTAAAACAAGTTTGAAATATGAAACGGTACGGGAGCACTCGTGGTAGTAACACATAATCATTTTGGTCCTTTTAGTCCTCCATAAAAATTGCCAGGCCTCCATGCACGCCAACATAAAAAATAAGTTTTATTAAATTCTACATAATCTCCTTTCTCGAATCCGTCAAAAGGGAGTACGTCCTGAGCGCTGCATGCTTCAGCGTATACAAAAACGAATGCTTAGATAAATCAAGCCATTTTTGATCAAGAATGATTTTTTGTTAATTTCGACGTCTGCGGGTGCCACGCGCTGTGTTACCACCCCTATCTGAACGCATCATAACAAATCAAAATTGATTTGATGGTCCTATCCAATGGTGAAAACCCGATCTCAATCGGAGCAATGGTTGCAAAGTTATTGGTTTCCGAAAAGAGTCTGTATGGCCGGTTCGAGCCGGTTCGGGCCGGTTCGGGCCGGGTCAAATGTAAATTTGTCTAGTAAGTTGACGAGAAACCTCACGGGCGCTTCGCGCTCGCTCGGTAATCAATAATTATTTGTGTTCATTTTCACGTTTGCGTGTGCCACGCGCTGTGGTACCTGCCCTATCTGAACGCACAATACCCAGTAGCGTACCCAGGATTCACTCCAGGAGGGGGCAATTTTTGTTCAGGGGGCATAAAGTACCCCCACCATAAAAGCTCACCGGATTTGGCCCACTATATTTTTAAAATGGCATATTTTCACCATTTTTCTCTTTAAAAAAAATATATCATTTTTTTCGACCAAAGGGCCTCGTCCCCCTCTCCTTTGCCTCGTCCCCCCCTTGTTTACGCCTATGACCATACCAAAATCAAAATTGATTTGATGGTGATTTGATGGTCAATGGTGAAAACCCGATCTCAATCGGAGCAATGGTTGCAAAGTTATTAGCTTCCGAAAAGCGTCTGTACGGCTGTGTCGGGCCGGGTCAAATGTACATTTGTCTAGTAAGTTGACGAGAAACCTGACGGGCGCTTCGCACCCGCTCGGTTATGAAGCATGCAGCGCTCAGGACGCACTCCCTTTTGGCGGATTCAAGAAAGGAGATCATGAACAATGTAATGCAACTTATGTTGTATTTTGGCATGCACGGAGGCCTGGCAATTTTTCTGGAGGACTAAAAGGACTAAAAGGACTAAAATGACTATGTGTTACTACCACGTGTGCTCCCTTACCGTTTCATATTTCGAACTTATTTTAGCTTTACCAGAGCGCACCCGCTCGGTCATCGCCCAAAAAAATCGTTTTACTGGTCGTATAAATTAATGCTTAGATCAATAAAGCCATTTTTGATCCAAAACGATTTGTGCTCATTTCTACGTTTGCGTGTGCCACGCGCTGTAGTACCACCCCTATCAGAACGCACCTAATCACAAACAAAATTGATTTGATTGACCTATCCAATGATGAACTCCCGATATCAATCGGAGCAGTGGTTGCAAAGTTATTAACTTCCGAAAAGCGTCTGTACGGCCGTGTCGGGCCGGTTCGGGCCGGGTCAAATGTAGATTTGTCTAGTAAGTTGCCGAGAAACCTCACGGGCGCTTCGCACCCGCTCGGTAACTACGCTTCTAACGCGGATTCTTTCACCAAATACAAACGCATGACCATAATTCCTACGTCGTCGGGGAGACATCCTGGCTTTCATTGCAATGACTGTTGGCTAGAGCCAGGGCTTCGGAGTCGATCGGTTGTCAGGTGACTCCGATTCCGACTCCGACTCCGGGATTGACTCCAATCTTTACTTAGCTGAACCTATTGTAAACAGGCACAAGAAGTAACCAGCCACAGCGAAACTTCTCCCGTTTCAAGATAGGAGCTAATTTAATGGAAAATATAGTATTTCAACGAAATGGATAGACATTAGACATTGTCTGACATGTTGTAGTGCCCTGTTGTCCGAAAACACGATTCGATTTTATAATTAAATTAATTTAAAGTCCTGCGACAACCCTACCATCCTCATGCATATTAAGCAATAATCAAATGCATAGTTAACGAATGGGACAGCATTTAACTCACCCGAGCAGGCTACACGCCACTTTAAAACTGTTTTCCTTACAAATTGATGTTTCATGATCGTTGCTTAAATTCCTGGAGGGGGGGGGGGGCAATTTGGATCTGCACCCGACGACACACCCTAGGTTCTATTTCGCCCACCGTGGCACACACCTCATGATTTAAAATAATGTAGTGGCAAAGGAATCGAAGCAAACTAAGTCGAAGGGGGATGATTTTATAGTTATTCAATCACATTCAATAAAATGCACCTGCAAAATACTTTGCTCATGCGCTGCCCATGACTGACAGCCGGAGTCGGAGTCGGTAAAATTTAACTTACTCCCGACTCCGACTCCGGCCGAAATCACCGACTCCGACCCCGACTCCGACTCCGACTCCGCAGCCCTGGCTGCACAGCCCATCGGCATTCCTCAGTGCTCTCCTGCCTTTCACTGACCAGCCCACGAATGTCTCCACCTGAGATGCAAGCTCAGTATGCGAGAGCTGGCCCATCAGCCAAGTGTGTATGTGCGAATGACTTGGATGCTGATGGGTCTCACTAAATTAAATTAATAATTTACGTCATGCGTGCTAGAGTTCAATCTTATGTGTAAACACTATGTGCATAAATTACTGGGACAATGTACAATGCCAAAGACAAAGTCAAAGTCATGTAGTCAGTTGACGTTAAATATTTATACTTGAGACAGTTAAGCGTTCTCGCCTAAAACGTCTTCCTTGTTCGACAAGCGGTTACCTGCAGCTGCTCTTACTATTAATAGCCTTATCTGAGGTGAGGTAGGCAGTCTCCGCCCCTGCAGCACAGGACTGAGTACAGACAGCACAGCTGTTCGGGCGGCCATCGTTGGCAGAGTAGTGACAGCACTGTCACCAGGGCCCGCCTCTGACCGGCGCCCTCGGGCCGGCACACGGGGACGGGACGGGACGGCGACGGGACGTGGGCGGCGGACCCGGTGGCCGCCACGCCGCAACGCCTACCGACCCTGACCCGACCTGTCTCACGCGCCGCAGCGCCGCACATACCGACCTCGATATCCACGGCGCGCGCTCGGGACACAGACACACACAGGCACAGACAGACACACACACACACACACACACACACACACACACACACACACACACACACACACACACACACACACACACACACACACACACACACACACACACACACACACACACACACACACACACACACACACACACACACACACACACACACACACACACACACACACACACACACACACACACACACACACACACACACACACACACACACGCACACACACGCACACACACACACACACACACACACACACACACACACACACACACACACACACACACACACACACACACACACACATACACACACGCACGCACACGCACACGCACACGCACACGCACACGCACACGCACACGCACAGGCACAGGCACAGGCACAGGCACAGGCACAGACACAGGCACAGGCACACACATACACAGGCACAGGCACAGGCACAGGCACAGGCACAGGCACAGGCACAGACACAGACACAGACACAGACACAGACACAGACACAGACACAGACACAGACACAGACACAGACACAGACACAGACACAGACACAGACACAGACACAGACACAGACACAGACACAGACACAGACACAGACACAGACACAGACACAGACACAGACACAGACACAGACACAGACACAGACACAGACACAGACACAGACACAGACACAGACACAGACACAGACACAGACACAGACACAGACACAGACACAGACACAGACACAGACACAGACACAGACACAGACACAGACACACACACAGACACAGACACACACACACACACACACACACACACACACACACACACACACACACACACACACACACACACACACACACACACACACACACACACACACACACACACACACACACACACACACACACACACACACACACACACACACACACACACACACACACACACACACACACACACACACACACACACACACACACACACACACACACACACACACACACACACACACACACACACACACACACACACACACACACACACACACACACACACACATGCTAGGCACGGCCGGCACCCGGGCACCGCTCACAGCGTCCTACACTGACCGGCGCAGCTGCACAGTAATACGGCTGTGTTACATCACAGTAACACTGCTGTGTTACATCACAGTAACACGGCTGTGTTACATCACAGTAACACGGCTGTGTTACATCACAGCAACACGGCTGTGTTACATCACAGCTGCGTCACAACCAAATACGGCTTCTGAGCAGTGCCAGTACACCACATAACACAACACAAACTGCTGACCCGTACACCACACAACACAACACAACTGCTGACCGGTACACCACACAACACGGCTTCTGACCGGTACACCACACAACACAACACAACTGATGGCCGGTACACCACACAACACAACACAACTGCTGACCGGTACACCACCCACCACAACACAACTGCTGACCGGTACACCACACAACACAACACAACTGCTGACCGGTACACCACACAACACAACACAACTGCTGACCGGTACACCACACAACACAGCAACAACCAAAAGTACTAAGTTACAGTGACTGGTAGGGAAATCATTCGTTTCAATCATCAATAAACCAGATATCCCTTACATCCCAGAAATTCGAATAGATCATCTTCTGGTATATTTCGTTAAAGTATGCCCATTTTGGAAACACTTGCTCGGCAAATACGCTCTTTAAATCCAACATTGAATTAAGCTGACGGGTTTTACGTCAGCTTAATGATTACGCTCGTCTGCACCATTACGCTCGTCGAATCTCTGAACCGGATTAAATCGACCGACGTTGAGCACCCACCTGCGCAAGTCAAGAAGCACCACCTGTCAGTACGTATCACGTGGCACACCTGTCAGTACGTGTCACGTGACACACCTGTCAGTACGTGTCACGTGACACACCTGGCAGTACGTGACACGTGACACACCTGTCAGTACGTGACACGTGACACACCTGGCAGTACGTGACACGTGACACATTTGTCAGTACGTATCACGTGACACACATGTCAGTACGTATCACGTGACACACATGTCAGTACGTATCACGTGACACACATGTCAGTACGTATCACGTGACACACATGTCAGTACGTGGCACGTGACACACATGTCAGTACGTGACACGTGACACACCTGGCAGTACGTGACACGTGACACACCTGTCAGTGCGTGACAGAGGTGATGGCTATTCTCGTAATTTTATAAAGGAAGGATAAGGATAATTCAACACAGAAGCCCGACGGACATACTGCAGTTCGTAAACGACATATCTTTTGCTAGCAGCCGACTTTGGAGCTGCAAGTATTTGATAGGCGGCGGATAAGCATGTAGAATCCAACTGAGGCACGACATGCCTAAATTTGAACACAATACACTGGAAACGATACGTTTGCGTGCCGGCATTTTGCGATTGCATGCTGGAAGTGGGCATGGGCCAATGCTAGTTAAAGGCACGTGGTTGATGGTAATGTGTGATATAAGAGCTGCGCCCGGCCTAGCTAAACATCTGGCGCAGTTCTTGGTCTTGTGCTTGTTCAAAAGTGTTAATCAGAAGCATGGGAAGACTGTGTATTCTTTTACATATTTGTATCAATAATTTCATAAATTTTGATAACTCCAAGTCGTTTTCTTACTTCATTGCAGGGAATGTTCCTTAAATTTATAACAATGCAAATGCGACCTCCACACACCTAATGCTGGCCTTGCGAATATGCATCTGTTTGGAAGCAAAAGGACGAGACTGCCTTTCACTAAGTAGTCAAGGGTTAGCTCAGGGACAGAGCAGTACTGCTCTGTCCCTGAGCTAACCCTTGACGAAAGCAACGTCATGCGCCTGATGGCTGCTATATCTGCGACGTTAGTTGGTTCAGGGCGTGGAGGGCGTTGCCGTTGCCATGTAGTCGTGACTTTGTGAGGAGCAGAACCACCATGCGGAGGCCATCCAGAAGAACCGCCATGAGGAGGCCATCCAGACTCCAGCCGGCGTTCCGGCCGCTCTGCAGCGCTCTAAATCACGCCATCATAACTGTCATTATCCTAATACAAATGCTATTTAGAGCTGGCGTTCCGCCGCAGGCAGCATGGTATTTGGTCTGGGCATGCCCACTGGAGAGCGTCTGCAGCAGCCGGAATGATCACTGGCGGCAAATAAGGATATGGGCAGCGGCAGTAAACCAGATAACGCATCTGACGTTCTTACAACGAGTGCAGCCATGAGGCCTTCGAGCCCCATCTATATAAATGTCAATATAAGTAATCAGTAAATCAGCGTGAAGTGCAAAGTGGTTGGTGGGAAGCTACCCCTTGTTTGTATTTAGCACGTCTGCTGCGCAGGATCGCCGCTTGCCGGTACATGCGGTTGGGATCTCAGTTAGTGCGTACATCTCACGCACGCTGCTGAGAGCTCCGATCACTTATGGCGAGCCTGCAATGCTCGGGCGTGTACGGGCGTGCACGGTCGTGCTCGGGACGTTTTCGTGGCGTACTCGGGCGTGTTCCGTCAGAATTATGCAGATTTCTGCACATAGCGGAGGGTGGTGCTGACTGCTGCCAGCCCGGTGCTTCGTGATCCGATAACATCCTGCAGTACATCCCGATATGTCCCGGTACGGCCCGATACAGGACGATGCAGCCGCAGGCTGGTGCGGGGGGCGGCGTCTGACCAAACTACAGTCATCCTGGTCTGTCATCCTGTCACCGGTGGCTGGGCCCTGCTGACAGGCTGACAGGCTGACAGGCTGACAGGCTGACAGCGCCTCCCTGGGCGGGCCCCAGCAGCCAGCTGCCTTACAAGGCAGTGTAGCCGGCTGAGCGGGGCAGGTCCTGGCCCGCCGGCTGAGCGGGGCAGGTCCTGGCCCGCCGGGGCGGCACGGCCACTCCGCTGGTCCGATAGGCCATCAGCAGTACCGTGCGCGCCTGCGTGCACGTGCAAATGCACACGGGCACACGAGCACGTTCACGTGCACGCACGCACGTACATGCACATACCAACGCATCATTGAAAGCAGTGGCGCTGCCACAGCGACCTCAATTAGCATATGTGTGGAAGAATGAAAGTCAACAATCACTTCTTAGTTCTTGACCGAGTTAGAATCCTATACATTTTCCAAAGGAGCGATTCGTCACAAGCAAAGCGAAACAAATAGTCAAATGTCACATCGCCATCTTATGGCGTATTTTCCGTTTCTCTCATGTGTCCGGTTGTGTTCGCTTAAATAGCTAATCGAGCTGTAAATTTCGTGTCACCAGTCATGTGTCCGTACTGGGTTGTGCGTCGTAGTTTTCAGCCCGGCTGACAGTCAGCGCGCCGCGAACCGTTTTCTACAAATTATAGTATCGCTACCACGTATCGTCTTCCTCCTAGGCGTTGCTTTACTATAGAAAGCTGAACGTGTGGACGGCGAAACGGCGAAAACTTGTAACCCTGATGCCGCCAGACACAGTATAACGATTGAAAGATGTTCCTCGCACGTTTTTTGTTGAAGTTCGTGGTATCTCTTAAACCAGTAAAACGCCTTAATCGGCGGTAACCGAGCGGCGAGCGGTATCTGTTGCTTCCCTGGGACAAACTACATAAAAATGCAGTTGTATTAAATTGTTCATGATCTCCTTTCTCCATTCCGCCAAAAGGGAGTACGTCCTGAGCGCTGCATGCTTCAGCGTATAAAAGACGAATGTTTATATTAATAATGCCATTTGTTTTTATCACAAATGATTTGTGTTCATGTCGATGTTTGCGTGTGCCACGCGCTGTGGTACCACCCCTATCAGAACGCAACATACCAAAATCAAAATTGATTTTATGGTCCTATCCAATGGTGAAAATCCGATCTCAATCGGAGCAGTGTTGGCAAAATTATTAGCTTCCGAAAAGCGTCTGCATTGCCGGTTCGGGCCGGTCCGGGCCGGTTTGGGTCGGTTCGGGCCGGGTCAAATGTAAATTTGTCTAGTAAGTTGACGAGAAACCTCACGGGCGCTTCGCGCCCGCTCGGGTACATTGTCCACGCTGCTGGTGACCTTGAAATAATGATGCGCTCGTGTTCTTATATTCAAATATGCTGGTTAAACTGGCTTTTAGTAAGATCGTATTCCAATTACCGTATCAAAGTATTCCCATTACAACCAATCATATCCAAATAGGGAGCCTGTTCTGGTGGTGTCACTTAACATATGAGCTTGACACTAAATATGCTAATGTCGCCTATTCTGTCGCATTTATCTGACTTATCGAGAGAGAACGACGCGCTTCTAGATCGAAGTCAGTCCATCGTTCTTAGAACTAGAAACCGATACTGACTGGCCTCTGAGAAGTGCACACCTTATTGGGCAGCTGGGACGTTTGAAAAACGGACCGTAATTATTATACAGGGACTATCTTTATTGCTGATCTCCACAGAACGAGTTTACCTCCCTGCCTGTCGTTTGAATCGCTGTGTGTTGCTGTAGGATGTTCAGTGTTTGAGTTGGTGGCATACCGTAGTTTGTTCATGAGCCCATTTCACCAGGTGAGTAACGAATTCAGTCATACCTTGCTATCGCCAGATTTGTCAACGATTCTTTGTGAATCGACTACTTTTGATTTAATCATTCTTATTTCAAATGAATCGATCATGAATCGATTCACATCATGCGCAAACCTGTTGTGAGTCACTGATTGAATCATTCATACAGAGAAAATAGGCTGATCGAATCATTCAGTGCGCAAAGAATCATTCTTTTTTGGTCGGACAGCATAAACTATCCCCAAAAATATGCCAGCAGCCCAGCATTCATCTGTGCCCTGTGGACACACCAGGCACTTAATGGCCAATTATATGAGCTCTGTGTCCTGAGCTGTGACCTGTGATTCATCTCTGCGTGAAGAAAGTGTGGTTTTGTGACTTGTGTCCAACTCCAGTAGACACAGCCACTGTTAAACCAGTCCTCACTAGGTACAGGGGCGTCGCCGAGCATTTTTGAGTGTGTGTGTGTGTGTGGGGGGGAGGGGGAGGGCGGGGGTCGGCTGAAATTACGAAAAAAATGTACCCCCATTTTGTTGCGTGTATTTAGGCCTTTGCAGCATTTTGTATGTGGATTTTATGTTATAGTAGGTACCTACTTGTTATTTAGCGCCGCCAAGCGACGCAATGTTTTTTGTACGGTTTTTCCTGATAAAACCCAGAAATATAAGCGGTGGGCCATGTATACTGCATAGGATAACAAGCTAAAATGGTATAAATTCAATTCAGCGTTACGAGGAACCGAATACGATGACGATAGCTTCGTTATGATGATGACCACCGATGTGACGCCGCGAATCGGCGTGAAAATTTTAATTTTAGGTCGTGGAAAACGAAATTGTAATATTGGAACCAGACCGTGAGTGGAGCCAAGCCTCAGGTAATCCCTTTTCCTGGGGACACATTTTGGTATGATGCAAAATATTTAAATGAAGGTAGTTTTTCATATACATTAGCCTCCGATTGTAAATAACGATGACCGGTGGCAGTCAGCGCTCAATAGTAGATACATATGATAGTAACTGTATACATATGTACCGAACTGTAACAAACAACTGGCAACAGTGTAAATGGTTTGAAAGCAGCAAGGGGCAGAACGAATTTTCCGCGCATAAATGGTCCCTTTGGATCTGGAGGAGCCTGGGGGAGATGGCTTGGGGAGATGGTCCTGGCCTGGTCCCCACTATTAGCTCTTCGGTTCAGCAAGTTGGGCACCGCTGGAGAAGCTTCCGGGTGCCGATGTCCGCGCCTTTGCGTTCGCGTCGCCTTTTTCGGAACTCGGCCAATTAGCTAAACATGTAGCCCGCTTGAAAGTCAATATTGTATGGAGGGAGTGGGCCCTGGTGGAATTCATTTTCCCATTTTCGAAATTTGTGTAAGCAATTGCGAAAATTCTGTCATGCCGCGAAACGGCGCAAAATTTCCACTTTTTGATTGTGTGTAGCTGGATTTTGACTGCTGCAAAGGCAATTTTTACGATAAATTATTAACTTCCTCCGCAAAAAGTGTGGTGGGGGGTCAACCAACCCCACCTTCTGAGAGTGGGGGATGGGGGGACCGTTCCCTCCCCCCCCCCCCCCCCCCCGACCCCCGTCGGCGACGCCCCTGCATGTTACGGATGAAATTTCCTTCGTTTTCCTTTCGGAGCAGCGGTGTGTCGAAGGGAAAACGAAGGAAATATCATCCGTAACTGACTGAGCCCATGTCCACGTCGCGGGGGTGTAGGATTCTATTCAGTTGAGGGGACTTCAGCCCCCTCCCCCTCCCCTCCAACCCTCCCCACTCCCCCCCCCCCCCCCCCCCCCCACACACACACTTGGCTTCAGCCACCCCAACTTGGACGAGGAAGTGTATCAAATCCGGGGAGAAATCTGTATTTTGGTAGATTTGGATGATACTTTAAGCGATTTTTTCCGAGCTCAGCCCCCCCCCCCCCCTAAAAAACTTTCTGGAGAAGCTACACCCCCGCCACGTCGTATTTGTCATATTCCAAATCTTTATTTTAATAGGAATTACATGAAAACTAGAATCAGCTTCCGCTGACAAAGGCCATTTTGACAAAGGCCTGTGGCCGAGATATCAATACAGTCTATCAGTAATTTAACGTTTTTATACATCGAGGTTAAGGTCATCCAACCCTAATGGTTTTAATCATAAGAATAATGTTCCTCGCAGCAGCTCTAACCAATTTACTTATCAGTTTCATTTATTGCATAATCTATTACCGAGCAGGCGCGAAGCGCCCGTGAGGTTTCACGTCAACTGACAAGACAAATTTACATTTGACCCGTCCCGAACCGGCCCGAACCGGCCCGAACCGGCCCGACTCGGCCCGAGCCGGCCATACAGACGCTTTTCGGAAGCTAATAACTTTGCAACCACTGCTCCGATTGAGGTGGGTTTTTCACCATTGGATAGGACCATTAAATCGATTTTGATTTTGTTATGGTGCGTTCTGATAAGGGTGGTACCACAGCGCGTGGCACCCGCAAGACGTCGAAATGAACACAAATAATTATTGAAAAAAAAAATGGCTGGATTTTTCTAAGCATTCGTTTTTCATACGCTGAAGCATGCAGCGCTCAGGACGTATTCCCTTTTGGCGGATTCGAGAAAGGAGATCATGTACAATTTAATAAAACTTAATTTGTATGTTGGCATGCATGGAGGCCTGGCAATTTGTATGGAGGACTAAAAGGACTAAAAGGACTATGTGTTACTACCACGTGTGCTCCCGTACCGTTTCATATTTCAAACCTGTTTTAGCTTTACCAGTGCGCGCCCGCTCGGTCATCGCCCAAAAAGGCGTTTTACTGGTTTAGTTAATATTCATTAAGTATGCATTGATTCAGCGATGCGTCTATATATTGCGAGTCGTTGTGAATGCATCATTCATGAGTCATTGTGTCATTGTGAATGAATCATTCATGAGCCACTCGTATTAGCCGTGAGTCACTGTGAATCGACTCACCAGCGTTAATGTTGAGTGATTGAATCATGATTGAATCATTAATTATGGTCCGCGAATCACTGTGAATCGATTCATGACAAATATGAATCGTTGACAAGTCCGGTTATCACACCAGACTTGTCGTTATATGAGCCGTTTTTATCCTGATGCATGTTCTTTTTGCTGTGTTTTGTTTTTACTGTGTGCTTGACGCTATTCCTGAAAAGCCATGTTGCATGGACGGATTATAGAACCAATACATACATACACACGAAGCCGCCGACTCAGCTACACATTAGCTCATAGTGTAACCCCACTTGGAACTGCCAGCTTTTGGCGCTAAGTAGGTAACCGCAATGCCCACAATAGACCCAACCCACCGCAATCATTGTTCTACCCACAACTACTGACTTAGTCAGGTATGCCACCGATGACCGATTACCCACAAGATTCACCGACAACTGACAAGACTCAAACATTTCAAAACATGTGATTGTTAGCGAATGCGAAAATACGTAAGCTTTGCCATGTTTCTATTATCCCATGTGATACATGTATATTATTTCATTAATTTTGAACTTGCTGCTTAATTAACATTGACGATTTTTTTTTTATTTTTAGCCATGTTGCCTAATCGCTTAACGTCCACAGTAGATGACGGGATATGGTCGTGACAACCCACACCTTTAACTTACACCAGCTACTCGGTTGAGCCGGTTCAAAGTTGGCCCTTCTGACTAGTCTGGCAGTCAGCTGGCAGCCAGCTGGCGTGCGTCGGGTCACGCCCCGGCGAGGTCAGCGCGCCGTGTTCGCCGTCACCGTGTCACCGTGTTCGGCCCGGCGCGTGACAAACTGCTGGCGCTGTCGCCCCACACACCGGCGAGGTGATCAGGCGAGCCGCACACCCCGCACACCAGCCGACGCCGATACAGTCAACACGCACACACGCACACACACACCAGCCGACGCCGAAACAGTCAACACGCACCCACGCACACACACCAGCCGACGCCGAGACAGCCAACACGCACACACGCACACACACCAGCCGACGCCGATACAGTCAACACGCACACACGCACACACACCAGCCGACGCCGATACAGTCAACACGCACACACGCACACACACCAGCCGACGCCGATACAGTCAACACGCACACACGCACACACACCAGCCGACGCCGATACAGTCCAACACGCACACACGCACACACACCAGCCGACGCCGATACAGTCAACACGCACACACGCACACACACCAGCCGACGCCGATACAGTCAACACGCACACACGCACACACACCAGCTGACGCCGAAACAGTCAACACGCACACACGCACACACACCAGCTGACGCCGATACAGTCAACACGCACACACGCACACACACCAGCTGACGCCGAGACAGTCAACACGCACCCACGCACACACACACACCAGCTGACGCCGAGACAGCCAACACGCACCCACGCACACACACCAGCCGACGCCGAAACAGTCAACACGCACACACGCACACACACCAGCTGACGCCGATACAGTCAACACGCACACACGCACACACACCAGCTGACGCCGAGACAGTCAACACGCACCCACGCACACACACACACCAGCTGACGCCGAGACAGCCAACACGCACCCACGCACACACACCAGCCGACGCCGAAACAGTCAACACGCACACACGCACACACACCAGCTGACGCCGATACAGTCAACACGCACACACGCACACACACCAGCCGACGCCGATACAGTCAACACGCACCCACGCACACACACCAGCCGACGCCGATACAGTCAACACGCACACACGCACACACACCAGCTGACGCCGATACAGTCAACACGCACACACGCACACACACCAGCCGACGCCGATACAGTCAACACGCACCCCACGCACACACACCAGCCGACGCCGATACAGTCAACACGCACACACGCACACACACCAGCTGACGCCGATACAGTCAACACGCACACACGCACACACACCAGCCGACGCCGATACAGTCAACACGCACCCACGCACACACACCAGCCGACGCCGATACAGTCAACACGCACACACGCACACACACCAGCTGACGCCGATACAGTCAACACGCACACACGCACACACACCAGCCGACGCCGATACAGTCAACACGCACCCACGCACACACACCAGCCGACGCCGATACAGTCAACACGCACACACGCACACACACCAGCTGACGCCGATACAGTCAACACGCACACACGCACACACACCAGCTGACGCCGAGACAGCCAACACGCACCCACGCACACACACCAGCTGACGCCGATACAGTCAACACGCACACACGCACACACACCAGCTGACGCCGATACAGTCAACACGCACACACGCACACACACCAGCTGACGCCGAGACAGCCAACACGCACACACGCACACACACCAACTGACGCCGATACAGTCAACACGCACACACGCACACACACCAGCTGACGCCGATACAGTCAACACGCACACACGCACACACACCAGCTGACGCCGAGACAGCCAACACGCACCCACGCACACACACACCAGCTGACGCCGAAACAGCCAACACGCACCCACGCACACACACACCAGCTGACGCCGAGACAGCCAACACGCACCCACGCACACACACCAGCCGACGCCGAAACAGTCAACACGCACACACGCACACACACCAGCTGACGCCGAGACAGCCAACACGCACCCACGCACACACACCAGCCGACGCCGAAACAGTCAACACGCACACACGCACACACACCAGCTGACGCCGAGACAGCCAACACGCACCCACGCACACACACACCAGCTGACGCCGAAACAGTCAACACGCACACACGCACACACACCAACTGACGCCGAGACAGCCAACACGCACCCACACACACACACCAGCTGACGCCGAAACAGTCAACACGCACACACACCCACACACCAGCTGACGCCGAGACAGCCAACACGCGCACACGCACACACACCAGCTGACGCCGAAACAGTCAACACGCACACACGCACACACACCAGCTGACGCCGAAACAGCCAACACGCACCCACGCACACACACCAGCTGACGCCGAGACAGCCAACACGCACCCACGCACACACACACACACACCAGCTGACGCCGAAACAGTCAACACGCACACACACACCCACACACCAGCTGACGCCGGAGACAGCCAACACGCACACACGCACACACACCAGCTGACGACCGAAACAGCCAACACGCACCCACGCACACACACCAGCTGACGCCGAGACAGCCAACACGCGCACACGCACACACACCAGCTGACGCCGAAACAGTCAACACGCACACACGCACACCAGCCGACGCCGAAACAGCCAACACGCACACACGCACACACACGCGCGCGCACAAAACTGGGTTACATGCGTCCTAAACACGCAGCCATGAATAAGTAACGCACATGCGCAAAATCACTTAGAAAGCTTTAGATCAAAAGAAACCTGGATATCGTACAGGCTATTTTATTTCTTGCAGCTCTAGCTCAGCTCTATAGATATCTACCGGTCTTGAGGACCTAGAGGTACTTTTGCGTCCAGCTTACAGAGAAACATCACTCTAGGTTTATTTCGTGCACACTCCACTCCCACACTCCCACACGCACACGCTGTGATAATGCCACGTCTTACTCCATAACAGCTTCCCTCGCTGATGAGTCATCTTTCGCATCCCACGACAGTCGCGCACAAAGGCAGCATCAGCTCTGAGCATCAGTCGAGTCACTGCTGGTGCCACACAACACGCTACGTGGACCGTCCGGCGTCCTTTACCCGGCACTTAGCCACTGAGACCACGTGTAGGTCTGAGTTAAGCTGCCGACTTAATGAGACGAGCCACCGCGGAGCCAGAGCTGCGGATCCATACTTGGTGTTTATCTGCGCTGGAAATGAATACAAATGCATTCCTGGCGGCCAAACGCAGCGCCGTTGACGCTCCCCAACATTCCGGGGAACTGCAGCCTCCAGTCGGGTAACATAATGCGAATGACTGAGGAGTACGTACACAAATAAGAGCTGCGTCATGAATAGCGATAGGGCGCTAGAAAAATAGCATTACATCTACTTCTCCACCGAAAAAAAATCAAAAACTGCGGAAAGCGGAAACACACATGTTAGCGAATGAGGTAGTCGCTATTTTAATGCAACAGTCAAAGTGAAGCACCAACTCTGGTTCCTGAATACTACAAAGCGCCCTTTTAAGCTATCGCTGCTACCACGCACTTAAATGACCGTACACTTAAGTCGTACATGCTGTCATAATGGCCGGCATATAAGTACATTTCCTTAAAAACCATCAGTTCAGCATGGCGTTTAAATCAGATACACGCCACTTCTGATGATACGATGCACCGCCACTGATGTGTCATCTCCTCTGTCTGACACTGCCTGTGAGCTCCCTGTCGCCGAGAGACCCGTCTGTGACCGTCTGTGACCGTCTGTGACCGTCTGTGACCGTCTGTGACCGTCTGTGACCGTCTGTGACCTATGTGACCGTATGTGACCGTCTGTGAGTTGTGACCGTCTGTGACCGTCTGTGACCGTCTGTGACCGTATGTGACCGTTTGTGGCCGTCTGTGACCGTCTGTGACCGTCTGTGAGTTGTGACCGTCTGTGACGGTCTGTGACCGTCCTGTGACCGTCTGTGACCGTCTGTGGCCGTCTGTACCGTATGTGACCGTCTGTGACCGTCTGTGACCGTCTGTGACCGTCTATGACCGTATGTGACCGTATGTGACCGTATGTGACCGTCTGTGACCGTCTGTGACCGTATGTGACCGTCTGTGACCGTCTGTGAGTTGTGACCGTCTGTGACCGTCTGTGACCGTCTGTGACCGTATGTGACCGTTTGTGGCCGTCTGTGACCGTCTGTGACCGTATGTGACCGTCTGTGACCGTCTGTGACCGTCTGTGACCGTCTGTGACCGTCCTGTGACCGTATGTGAGTTGTGACCGTCTGTGACCGTATGTGACCGTCTGTGACCGTCTGTGACCGTCTGTGACCGTCTGTGACCGTCTGTGGCCGTCTGTGACCGTATGTGACCGTATGTGACCGTCTGTGACCGTCTGTGACCGTGTGTGAGTTGTGACCGTCTGTGACCGTCTGTGACCGTATGTGACCGTATGTGACCGTATGTGACCGTCTGTGACCGTCTATGACCGTCTGTGAGTTGTGACCGTCTGTGACCGTCTGTGACCGTCTGTGACCGGCTGTGACCGGCTGTGACCGTCTGTGACCGTCTGTGACCGCTTGTAACCGTCTGTGAGTTGTGATCGTATGTGACCGTCTGTGACCGTATGTGACCGTCTGTGACCGTCTGTGACCGTCTGTGACCGTCTGTGACCGTCTGTGGCCGTATGTGACCGTATGTGACCGTATGTGACCGTATGTGACCGTATGTGACCGTCTGTGACCGTATGTGAGTTGTGACCGTCTGTGACCGTCTGTGACCGTCTGTGACCGTCTGTGACCGTATGTGGCCGTATGTGACCGTC
Source organism: Chirona hameri (assembly GCA_036785665.1). Classification (NCBI taxonomy): domain Eukaryota; kingdom Metazoa; phylum Arthropoda; class Thecostraca; order Balanomorpha; family Balanidae; genus Chirona; species Chirona hameri. The sequence continues at coordinate 33,030 of JAXIVJ010001439.1, read as the reverse complement.
TGTGACCGTATGTGACCGTATGTGACCGTCTGTGACCGTCTGTGACCGTATGTGAGTTGTGACCGTCTGTGACCGTCTGTGACCGTCTGTGACCGTCTGTGACCGTCTGTCACCGTCTGTGACCATCTGTGACCATCTGTGACCGTATGTGACCTATGTGACCGTATGTGACCGTATGTGACCGTTTATGACCGTTTGTGACCGTCTGCGACCGTATGTGACCGTCAATGACCGTCTGTGACCGTCTGTGACCGTCTGTGACCGTCTGTGACCGTCTGTGACCGTCTGTGACCGTCTGTGACCGTCTGTGACCGACCACCGCCGACCTGCTGTCCGACGCACAACCATCCCGCGTTCCACGAACACGTTCAGTGCCGTTAGCGGGTCATAGTTCACACATCTGCACCGGCGCCGCTATCTGGCGTCACAGCTCTGTAAAGGCTGCACAACGTGCACAGGGGGCCGGGGCGGCGCCGGCGGCACGCGCGGCCCTCTAGCGGCCTGGTGGCCTGGCGGCCTGGCGGAGCGGCGGTGTGGCGTCCTGATGTCGGTGATCACCGCCAGGGGGCGTGTTGCGCCCCTATCCGTCGTTTTCAGTGAGACGGAGTGAGATGTCCCCGCTCAGCTCTGTTCCGAGGGCGATACCGATATGTGGTCGCGATCGGTCACCTTATTTGGCTGGTCCGTGAGCTGGCGCAGCCGTCGCTGCCACGTCGATATGGCGAACAAGTGGAGGTTGGGGATGCACTACGCCCTAACTGCCTCCCGCGGACACCAAATGGCGCAGGAAGACCGGAGGAGTCCCACATCGGCCACCAGAAGACGGGCAGGTGCAGACCACACCCGAGCCGCCTTCTCTGCCGCTAGAGGACGCGCAAGGGCAGGCCGAGTCCGCCCGCTCAGGCCGAGTCCGCCCGCTCAGGCCGAGTCCGCCCGCGCAGGCCGAGTCCGCCCGCTCAGGCCGAGTCCGCCCGCTCACCGGGCCAAATACAGCGCCACTGCCGGCCAGGGCCGCCCGACCACGGCAGCACGTGGACTCGAAAACAATTACCGAGAGGTGGGAGGAGGCGGAGAGTGAGGGATGTGTCAGGGTTGAAAATAGGCAGTCATATATGGACACTTACGGGTTAACCCTTCGAAACAGATTTGATAACGTCTTCTAAACGCGCGTGTTCCCTTAACACTGTTTGTAACAGGGGGAGGCGGATCTCCCCCCCCCCCTCATGTTTTTCGCAGATATCTCGAGAACGGCTGGGAGCAGGCCCATGACATTTTGGGACTTTTCCCAAAATATATTTGCACATATGGAGTCAAAATTTTGCATTCTTAAAATGAACAGAGGCGGTTCCAGGGCACGTTTTTGGGAGGGTTCGCGGCGATATTTGGCGATAATACGGAAATGCGATCTTCACGGTTCCTTCCTAGCTGCCTCAAGTATGAAGGAGTTACATCGGTTTACGGTGATTGAAACAAGTGCAAATTAGTTGATGTTAATGAAATATCATAAAAATTGCATGGCAGAGGCGGTTGCAGGGGCTTGAGAAGGGGAGGTTTCTTGGAAGTATGCAATACTTGGCGGGAAGCCAATAGAGCGATGAAAGGGGCATGTATAGCTATCAAGATGTAAAAGATAGCTTCTCCTTCCATTATTTGCATAATTTATAACATATAGAGTTGCAGGGGCGTGTTCAGGCACATGCAAAGGGGGGACTGGCATGGTGATGGCGATATGCCAGCGATTACGGCGCAATAGACGGTTAGTTTATAATGATATATGCACATATCAGGCCAGGAGAGGGAATTAAGTCATTTTTTGCAGAGGCGCGCTCAGGAATGAACGAAAGGGGGTCATATTATTGCAAGGAATCTAAGATGCATGGGCCTACAATGACATAACATACTGCAGTTTGCGGATGAAACATGCACATCAGGGTACTCTATGAACAATTATAAGATAATAAGCGAGTCCAGGTAGGGTAAAAAGCGGAGTAATCAATGCGATTTGAAGCTGTAAGTGAAATAGTCACTGTTGACTAGTTAGTATCATAATAGCGGATAATATACCTATCAAAAGGTCTTGCGCCTCCCCAGTTTGGATTTTGGATACGCCTATGATAAAGTACAACATGCAAAAAGGAACTATCTACGATTAGTAACTTATTTATAGTGCTGGGTAGCAACTTGCCTGCGGTTAATATTTTTTGTCCTATTTGACCTCCCTTTTCACTAACCTGGTACCGCCTATGTCAAACAATATGTTTTATAACTGTTTTGTCTAATGTCACAATAACACACCATTTCATTTATACAAAACAGCATCAAAAATATTTGTATTACGCATTTACTTCACCCCCATATTGAGTGACCTGCACATGCCTATGATTTTTGAATTTCAAAAGTCGCTGCCATATGTCAATCTCCAACTCAATATCTATCGATCCCCATTGGCTGCGTTAAAATCAGTTGATAAACCTGACAGCTGTGTTGGATCACAAATACCTCTAAAATGTGTAGTTTTTGCCCCCCTGCTGCCCCCTATAAAAAATCGTTTTTTTGGGGGGGGGAAATGTGGATCGTGTTGAAGGGAATCACACGCCGTTTGATTTGTGAAAATCGGACGGGTAGATCTCGAGATCTCCGGGGGGTGGGGCGGAATCCGCCCCCCCCCCCCTGTTACAAATAGGGATAGCCAGGAGCCTGTTACAAATAGGGTTAAAAGAAATAGCTCACTTTTTTTCTTCTTCCAAACACTATTGGATTATATTTGTTAATACAATGTATTTTATATTGCCAAAAATGGTCATACATCGCGCCGATTCAGGACAGAAGGTCGTAAATTATTAATTTTATCAAAACTATATACAATATACATACTATCGGAGTCAGGGTCTTCACATCACGCGAATGAGATAAAAATGGCTCAGCCAATCAGATTCGAAAGTAGTTGCGTAAGGATAGACTCGTATAACGCATTAGAGAAGTGCCGGTGCCGGTTCGCTTGCTAGCACAGTATAAGGCGTCCAACTCCAGCTGCAAGCTGATTGGCTGATTGTATAGCTTCTGCCCGTGGGCTATCGTAAGCACCGCATTCCTTCGCCAAAAATCAAATATATTCGGCTGGAGTCATTTCAGTAAAAACAATTGCAGATAGGGGTTTCCCAACACGGGCTACAAAACTGCTATCTCAGTTCAAAACCTCATGTTGAAGGTGAACTATTTCCTTTAAAGGGAATGTTTCACCTCTCTGAAAGTTGTCAAATATACGCTGGTTGTAGTCGAAAATATGAAGTAAGTGCTGCTGAAAACGATGGTGATATTTGTTTTCTCGAAAAGTCACTTAACTTTATGCAAATTCAGGTTTTAAATTTGGGATTATGACATTATTATTGAGCCATTTTATTATATTTATTATTATTTATTATTTATTATTTATTATTAGCCATTATTATTTTATATTTATTGACCGCCGCTGATTGGCTGACAACGTGGAATTGGCTGAAAAGGTGTCTGCCAGCCAATCAGCGGCGACACTAGCCTAGACCCCATTTTACAAATGGGAAATTAAATCGCTTACAAACGGCTAAGTTTTGGGGAAACTGACCTTAGTCTTTTCGATATTTCAATAACGGCCAAAGATAATGGCTATCTCAGTTCAAAACCAATACAAAGGTGAAACATTCCCTTTAAAGAAGACCTCCGTCGGATCCATTCCATAGTCCCAAAATGAAGACCCGAGCAGCATTTCACTCAACATATTTAAAAACGGCATTAAATTGTTCCTTATTCCCCCGCATGACATGATCACCATGTCCATTGCCCATCATATTGACAATTCATACTGGTTACTGACGTACTGAAGTCATATAGTGTATGGTGTCCACCATAGTATCCATCATGCTAACGAGCATGTATGTTTCAGGAGGGATCCGTGCCCGGCAGCACCGCACTCCGGTTAGCGAGAGCCAGCCGGTACCGCTGCTGCCCGCCGTCATCGAGTGTCGGCGCACGCCCGGTGTCGCCCGGTGTCGCCCGGTGTCGTCCAGTGTCGCCCAGTGTCGCCCGGTGTCGCCGCCAGTGTCGCCGCCAGGTTTGGCACGTGCAGCGCCATGGTGCAGGGAACATGGACGCCGACCCGGCCGCGTCGCCCGATCGCGGCGGAGTTCCAGACCCCGGGTCCGGGCTCCTGCAACATCCGCTCCACTATCGGTGAGTGCCGGGACGAGGTCCAGTCCAGGCCACCGTGACAGCCCCGTGCTCAAAATGAGGTGGTTCAATCCGGATCGAACTGGTTCCAGTGGCGAGCGGATCCAGGGGAGGGGGGGGGGGGGGGTCACGGGGGTCATGACCCCCCCCCCCCCATGGGGCCCAGGGGCACCACTGGCATATCAGGGGCACCACCGGCCTAGCAGGGGCACCAGCGCAATGGCAGTAAACAAAGTTTATTTTCGTGATGGCGATAGCAAATACTATAATATATAAATAGATAGTAAAACAAATGTCACTCTTGGTATATAGTTGATGTCTCACCAGGGGCACTACCGCCACGGGCCACCGGTATCCTTTGAAGTACCTATATACACCACTGTGACCACACAACAGGCAGGGGCACCCTTTTTAGACATTGCCAGGGGTCGTGACGACCATCCGCTTCCATAGGCGGTGGAACAGGGCGGGGGGGGGGCACCGGGCACCGTGCCCCTTGAATCCAGGAGGTGGAGGCGGGCACCAATGTCCTGGTACCCCCATCAAATGCTGAAAACCCACATTTTGTATGCGGAATGGTGCAAAATTAAGAGACAAAAAACGCGACGCTTCGCGACGCATATTGGCACATCTCTAATGCAAGTCTATCCTTACGCGACTACTTTCGAATCTGATTGGTTGAACCATTTTATTAATTAGCGTGACGTCAGGACTCTGACTCAGAGAGTATGCATATAGTTTCGATAAACAATAATAATGTACGGCCTTCTGTCCTGAATCGGCGCGATATAAGGCCATTTTCAGGGTCGTCGCCACGGATTTTTGAATGGGGGGGGGGGGGGACGAAGTGCCGAATGAACCATCAGTACGGTTCGCGACAATGTGAAGGAAAATCAGTGTTTACCTTATAATTTTTACTTAGGACGCATTGTTTAGTTCTAACTACCAGCGTTAAAAAAGATATAACAGGTGATACTTATAGAGCTTAGCGCTTGTGCGAGGAACATACTTGTGATAATTTAACTGTTTTTACTGTTTTACTGTTTGATAAAGGCCTGTGGCCAAAATATTACTACGTGATCATAACGTTTTGATAACATTGGATTTGTCATATTTTCGAGGAAAATGTCATGATATTTCGTTTTTTAACTATTATAACAGGTGATAGATGAAAAACAACAACTTCTTCGGAAATCTTCATGGTTTATTGTTCAAACGACTCTATATTCAATAGGGCCTGCCAGGCGATTTGCTCATCGCTGTTTGGGATACATATTCTAGTTATTCGTGTTACATAGAAGGCTATTTCATACTAATTATAAGAAGTGGCAACCACCTGTCCGTCTGTCCGTTCGGATGGCACCCGATTGCTTAATAACTCCGCGCACCTTGCAGTAAAAAACGCGAAATTTGGCATGTTAGTGGGAATGTATAGGGTCACTATCGTAGGGAAATTTTGTGTCGATCCATGATCACAATAGACTGCAATTCTAAATATTCTTAATATGCCGTGAATATCAGAACTTATATGCCCCTTCCGGCTGCCACTGGACTGGCTTTTTGCTTTCTGGAGACACTAGCTAGGTGGTCATGGGGGTCAGGGTCAGGGGTTGATAGATATTTAGGAGATCGGTGGTGCGATACAAAGTCACTGGCATGTTTTTTTGTATCTTCTTCATAAGCTCAGCGCATCTCACAGTTTTGCATGCTGGCCGAACGGGGTGCCCATAACTGTACAGGAGGACGGATCGTCCCGGAACCGGTGACTGCCGCCGGCTCGTTGTGCGGGGTAGTCGTGTGTGGATGGCTGGCCGAAACGGATGCGGATGAAGTAGCTCATGTACTTGGAGTAATGGATGAAGTAGTTATCCGAAAACTACCTCGGTTTGTAAACTTTGAACGCATTTTGGCAGAACTTGAACGAAATCTCTAGCATATTTAATTAGATAAATTTAGTCCGAAGCTTTTGAGTGGATACATTTCCTGGGTCAGGACCCGGCCAGTTTGAGGAGTGAGAACCAGTTTGAATCTTTGATTACCGAGCGGAGCGAGGTCTTCCGTTAACTAGGGGGGAAATCTGTGTATGAGCGGCCCGACCGTAGCCATGGTTTTCAGAAGCATATTTCTTTGCAGCTATTCGGTCGAAGTGACTGAAAACTTGCACACGAAAAACGTTCATGTCGTAAAACTATCCGCCGGTGTTTCCTTACAGCAAGCACAAAGTGTGCCTCAACAACAAATAGGGCACATTAACGCCATAATATGACAATTTTTCTGCTACTGAAATTCCATTTAAATTCCTGTCAACTTCCTTCAAGAAAAGTACAAATATCATCCTGATCCCTTCCATTCTTCCATTGCACTGATACTTTTTCCAAATGCTTTTATGATATTGAAACCTGCAATATTTCCGAACACAGTATGGATTTATGTCTCCAAAACGGGGGGGATAATCCCTCCAGCCTGACGACAGGCGGGGGGGGCGGTGCCTCCCCCTCCCCCCCACGGCGACGCCCTTGGATGTACCCATGACGTCACACTATTCGCTGCCTTGGCTGAATTGTATCTAAGGCCTTGGAATGAATGGTGAATGAATGGATGAACTTGACATTCAATCATAGCAGAAGCCAATATTGTGTACCAACTTTTAGCTGCCATATCACAATTGTATTTTCTACAAAGTAATTAAGTACCTACATCTGTAAGTACAAATAAAGGACTCAAGGATATATGGTTAAAAATTACATGTAATTTCAGCTAAGAATAAATTAAGTTCATATCCTTTGGAACGAATTCAGCAAAAAAAAATCAAGCAAGTCTGCTTTCTTGGGGGGGACGCCCCCCCCCCTGATTTTTGAACTGGGGGGTGGGCGCGTCCCCCCCCCCCCCGTCCCCCGCCGCCGACGCCCATGGCCATTTTTGACAGTATAAAAAGAATTTGTATTAAAAATATAATAAAATCGTGTTTGGGAAGAAAACAATTCCAAGGTGAACTATTTCCTTTAAGCTTGGACAGAATTAAGAATTAGATGCAGTGGCGGATCCAGGGGCGTCACGGGGGGGATGGGGGCCATGGCTTTGGCCTTAAATGGAGGGGGTGGGGGTGGAAACATAACTTTTGACACCACCTTTTGCTCCAGATATATTTCCTCGTTTTGACCCTGCATCCTGGTTACAAATTAGTTCTCCAGCCCGCTCAAAACCTCAAATTTTGACGCCGCGTTGTGAGGGTGTCCATTAGAGGTGCCACTTTTATACCCGCTTACCCACGAGACGTGAGTAGTTACTACCCACATGGGTAGTTGTGAGTAGCACAAGCAATAATTTGGCTGAAGTGGGTAGTTGGCGGGTAGCAGAATTTTCAACTTTAAAAAAAGGAAAGTGTTAAACCTTATTTCAGTGACTGCGCTTTCATTTCAGCAATATCATTCAAGTTTATTGCATGAATTTGCATAATTTAAAGGTTTTTGCTTTAATTTTCTTCAATCTCAAAATAGTACAATTTATGTTGTGGATAGTTGTGGGTAGTTGACAGCTTATTTGAGCACGTGGGTAGCGGTGGGTAGTTGAACAGTGTTTGCGGCGCGGCGCGGGTAATCACAGGCCTGAAAAGTTTTAATTTTTCTTCAAGCCCCTCCCTTCGCACAGACCTGCCTATTTTTTAGTTCAATAACATTTTTGAAGTCCGCACGAGACACAACGCAATATGATGCACTTCTATTGCATGCATAAGAATTACTGCTTGTACAAAAAAAAAACGGTTACCACCCCCGCCCCTGGTTACGAGCCTCGACTACCCTCTCTTGGTCAAGTTGTCCCTCCCCACCCCCTCTTCATCAGCGGTCTGGGGCCGCCCTTGACTGTACAAATTATGTATTTTAGCACCATTCGCGTCACTTTAAATGATGCAAAGGGTACGACTGATATTGCAAATACCTATAGCCAACGTTTTGTCAATAACAAAACAAATGCTGAAATAGGGGCACCCTCAAAATATAGTGGACAAAATCCGTTGAGTTTTCACACTTGGGTATAGGAGAGGCACCGCCGCAATTGATGACCCCCCCTCCCCCCCCCCCCCCCGAAGATTGTCTGGATCCGCCCCTGATTAGATGAGCATATGCCCTATGATTCAAAATGGGAAAAGTAAATTTCATAGTATTTTTGACAAGACATGATAACTGAACACAATAAATATAACAAAAGCGGATAAGAAGCATCATCATAAGGCATTCCCTGTGAAATATCGAAAAGAAGACATAAGTATCGTATCTCATCTCGAAATGGCGAAGATGCGCTGTAATTACCCCACTGCCATATCTGCGAGCCTTGTGGAAACTGTAGTTCCGAGATCATCCACACGAACGTATGGCGCTGCGATCGCTATGTATTTCACTGTCCCTTCGCTAGGTGGCGGGACGACCGGCGGCGGCCACGGACTTGCCTTAGGAGGTGACGTAAGCCGGCCTCAGGTGTGTGACCTCGACTTTCGCGATGGGATCAGCGCTGGTGGGGACACGGTGCCTGCTGGGCCGGCCGGCCGGCCAGCGGTGGCCGTCAGCTGGTCAGTTGCGATACTCTCAGCGGCTGCCACGGCCCGAGGCTGCCGGCAGCCGGGACACTCGGCGGCAACATACGAGTCCAGTCCCAGAGCTGCACCGCGACAGGAGCGAATAGAGCATGGTGTTCCAGGGGTGGGCGTGTGGAAAGCGGAGCGCTACTGCTGGGGCCCCTGCCTTTCGGCATGGTGACTCGTGGTATAATGCCGTAACTTTTCTTCACCGTGGCAAGATGTCGTAAGAGCAATTGTGCACGGGATGAACGTGCCTGAGAAAGGAAAACAATACTCCGGTAAAAACAATGGTCACATTGAAGCTTAAGAATCTGGGAAATGTTTGAGCAAAGCTGAGCGTTTTGCAGGATTACAAATGATAAAGTTCGTCACTTCATGATTTTAAAAAAAACTGAAACTAAAGAAAACGCGAAAGTATTTACATGCATTTGTAATATTTCGGTTTGGCCTAAGACTACCACGAGGATTTTCCCTAAGCTGCGAGTCACTGCTCCATCCAAGGGAGGAGGGGGGGGGGGGGGGGGGGGGGGGGGCAAAAGATGCATGCCCCTACCCAAACGCCTGAAATTGTTCGAAAACATTTCTTGGCTTAAAAGAAAATCAAAGGAACTTGTATCAAAAAGGTTTGCTTTAAACGGTTATTAGTAAATAATGATGTGAAATTCGACTAGTTGTCGCATTGTGTGATACTTTTTGGAATTTAGTCCCCCAAACTAACTTTTTGCCTTCCTGGATCCCCCTTGGTCAGTAAATATACAAGCAGAATTCAAACCTTTCTTGTTTGTTTAACTGTATGATTTGTATTGTGTGTGATTTGTATATGATCAACATTGTACATACTTGTATGCTATTTTTCAATATGTCAACAAATCCTTTCACATAGGCCGGATCCTTTCCACCGAAATGCAGCCGTCTTTGAATAACCCTGTGGTGTGGCAAGCAACATCCCAAAGCGGGACGTCTCCCAGGAGCGGGGGCGGGGTGGGGCGGGGCAGGGCGGGGCGGGGCGGTGCCGCCCCCGCCACCCGACAGCTGGCCGGGGCCGCCCGGTGCTGCTGCAGCGGCTCTGTTGTGGTTGCGGTTCGGTGCTGGGCCGGGCCGGGCCGGGCCGGGCCGGTGCCGACCTTAATCAGCCAGCGGTCGGCGGCGGGGACGCGGCGGCACCGTGCCCGTCCGATCGACCTCGATCCGAGCCCAGTCAGCGCTCTTTCTCCCTGGCTGCCTGGCCGCGGCCGGCCGCGCCGCCGGCCGCGCCGCCGGCTGCTAACCCGCTGCCGCGTCACCGGCCGATGCTAGCTCTTAAGCCCGGTCCTCACCGCACCCGTCAGTGCCGGCCCCGACCCTGTTTACGCCGCCTGCGCCCGCCTGGACAATGGTCCGGACCCCTTCTGTCCCCTCCGGCGATCCCCAAGTAGACATTCCTGACGGGTGCGGTTAGGACCGGGGACCATTGGGGCAGCAAAGAGACGCCCGTCTGACGTTTGTGGACACGCGGGGAAAACTCGGATCTATTCCGACTTTGAGCGTCCGTCCACTGGGGTCGGCAGCCAAACGCGACCCGCTTGGGAGGGGGCAGATTTTGCACACCTGTCTATCTCCCAAACCAATTGTCGGATCGAGACAAAACATGTGGCAATCGACATATTTACACGAGATGGATCTAGTGGGTACTTAGGATTCTTAAGTTAAGGTCAAATATGAATATGAGCCCGTACTTTTTGTTTGCAATTTCGCTGAAAACTTTACATTTTTAAAGAATAGTCGATTTTAGGACAAAGGACAGCTGACGCAACTTCGCAGACAACTTATCAATTCAAGGAACGCCAGTGTATCCATCCGCAGATATACGCCCGTGCCTGACAGGGTCGCTTTCCGGCGGACGCAAACAGCTGACCCGCGCGGCTCCCGCACCCTACCTGGACAAGGGGGCGGAGTGGACGGACCAGTCCGACTTTTGCGCCGTCCGTCCGGGTGCGTGCGCCGCGCGGCCGTCCGAATGGGTCGGGTGCGGTGAGGACCGGGCTTTAGAGCAGTCATTTATGTAGGGTTGTGCATTCCATGGATTACAGTATTTTACGATTTTATTCAATTTAAAATATTCGCATTGAAAATCGAGGTTGAAAATTCTGCCGAGTAATACAGCATGACATGCCGTTATAGTGGCTTGATCGGTACAAAAGCATTTGATCAAGGAAGGTGTACAAGGCATTTGCTGGAATCCAGGCCATAAAAGAACATGAACATATTGATATACAGCTTTGGTCATTAACTGGATGTAAAATACCTGATATTTCGTGGAAGCCAGGCCATAAATGGCCACGAAAATTATGATACGCCGCCTTGACCACTAAATGGGTATGCAAAAGCGGACACTCCCTGGGATCCGGCATATAGTTTTGTATTCGTTTATTTGCCACGATCGCCAACGGGACAAGCCATTTATGGGCCCAGATAAAAAAACGACAAAAACGGGCAAATAAACGGGCAAAACCCAGATAATAAACGGGCAAATAATATGTTCATACCTACAGTCCTACAGTCTTGACCATGAAATGGACATAACATATTTCGTCATTGGCAGATGTATTGCGCACCACTGTCTAACGCTCACAGTACTCGTATACTCGTGTATACGTTATTACTGCCAGTACGGTATCACTGGCTCATAGTACTCGTATACTCGTGTATACGTTATTACTGCCAGTACGGTATCACTGGCTCATAGTACTCGTATACTCGTGTATACGTTATTACTGCTATTACGGTATCACTGGCTCATAGTACTCGTATACTCGTGTATACGTTATTACTGCTATTACGGTATCACTGGCTCATAGTACTCGTATACCCGTGTATACGTTATTACTGCTATTACGGTATCACTGGCTCATAGTACTCGTATACTCGTGTATACGTTATTACTGCTATTACGGTATCACTGGCTCACAGTACTCGTATACTCGTGTATACGTTATTACTGCCAGTACGGTATCACTGGTGAATGGTCTGTGAATTACGGTATCACCGCCTCGTGGTCTGTTCGCCTGTATGAGTGCCCCTTGGTTTTACGACTTCGGCTGATGGCACGAGTGCAGGGCCTTTGTGGCGCACAGCCGGCGCCCCGGTCCGACCAACGAGCCACCGGGGCCCACGGAGCCCACGGAGCCCCAGTCTCAGGCTCCGGCTCACCACAGATGCCGCCTCGCTGTGGCGCGGATCCGGGCGGGGAGCGGGGAGCCGAGCCGAGTAGGACACCCAGACACTGTCCGGGACACCCAGACGCTGTCCGGGACACCCAGACACTGTCCGGGACACCCAGACACTGTCCGGGACACCCAGACGCTGTCCGGGACACCCAGACGCTGTCCGGGACACCCAGACACTGTCCGGGACACCCAGACACTGTCCGGGACACCCAGGCACTGTCCGGGACACCCAGACACTGTCCGGGACACCCAGGCAGCTGTAGCTGAGTTTGTCCGGGACACCCAGACACTGGCACAATGAGAGACTCCGACGCCGGCTTCCAGTAAACGGGGACCACACGGTCGTGAGTGCGGCAACCTCGGGAGTTTCTCTCTGTTAACCTTTCTCCGAACGATCCAATCTCAGCCGACCTGTTTCTGCCCGCATTGCATTAAATCCCGCCGCACCGCCTCCGTGTTCCTCGTGCTTGTCCGGTTTGGTCGGCGGCTGGCTGAAATTACGGGCTGCACCTTAGTGATCTGGGTCTGGATCGCAGGCAGGTGATCTGGGTCTGGATCGCAGGCAGGTGATCTGGGTCTGGATCGCAGGCAGGTGATCTGGATCTGGATCGCAGGCTCCGGCAACCTTCAGAGCGGAGCCTGGACGGGCGACGCAGGGCGACAGGAGACCGGTTGAGCTGCGCTGCTCCCAGCCCGTGCAGGGGGTTGCTGAGACCATCGACCAGGCGGTGACAATCCGGTCCAAAACCGGTTCCGCAGACATCTCCTCCGGGCGCAGCTTTGTCTGGTGCTGGCTCGGGCCGGTTGAGTATCGCCTGTCTTTGTCCAGTGTCACGCTTGTTAGCTGCGCCTTCCGATTTAAAGATGCCCTTGCAAGCGGGATAGTGGATGTCATTCTCTGATGTGTGTTTAACGCCCGGACCCGGAGTGGAGGTGCATCGTCACACACTGTCGTATCCACTTGATGGTATATCTTTTAACTTGACATTAGGTAGGTCTGCAGTCACTGGCGGATCCAGCCGACGTTTTGTTTGGGGGAACAACTTTTTGTGGCAAAAAGGTACCCCATTTTTTTTATCCACGGATTTGGGCCGGTCAGCTTATTTTGGGAATCGAACATAAGAAATTCACTTGTCAAATTCACATTTAAAAAAAAATGTTTGTTTTTTATTTTTGGGGTTAAAAAAGAAGGAAATCCGAGATAGCAATTTTTACAAAAATGTAATTTCCTTTCTTTTTACCTTTTTTATTTGCAATTTGCTTGAAAACTCTGATTTCTACGATTTGCCAAACATTTATCGTTTTTCCACTAAAAATGTTAAGAAAATCAGGGAGGGGCAGATACTTCTGATAAGGTTTGGACTATAAGTACCTATCTCAACCTAGGTAACTACCTATAGTGTGTTTTATTTGGATTGCACAATTGCCATTCAGTCGCTGGCACTAGGTCCAAAAAAATCAACTTATTGACGTGTCAATTTTTTGATGGAAAGTGGGCGGAGCTTGTCATACTTTACTTCAGGATAACAAAAATTGACAATTATTGACAACATTTCACTCAAAACACCTGGTCCCCATTAGGGTGTAAAAAAAACTTTTTCGTCGGTGCAAGCTTGCCAATTGACACGGCGTTTTTCTTTAGGCCAATAACAAGTATGCCAAATTCCATTTCGATCCTTTGAGTTTTGGTCCCCCGGGCCTCCGTAAGTCCCGTAACCCTTACCCAAAGGTCAAAAATGAAAGTCGTCGTACAGACCTCCGCGTGTGCTCATTTGAAAGCTCTTGTCGAGTAGAGTAAACCGTAATTCAGTCGAAATGCTCTAAATTCAAGTTTTCGTTCTATGAGACATAAACAGAGCCCAAAACCAAGCCTTCAATAGAGCTCTATTGAAAGCTTGCGTTTGGGCTCTGTGTATGGCCCATAGAGCGCAAACTTGAATTTAGAGCATTTCGACTGAATCGGAGTTTATTCTACTCGACAAGAGCTTTCAAATGAGCACACGCGGAGGTCTGTACGAGTCTCTGGTGAACACTTACTTGGGGATAAATCCATCGTATACCTATATATTCTTGAAGTTGATAGTAGGTCGAGTTTGAACTGAAAGAATATCTCCATGAACTGAAAGCAATTATAACAGTTTAATGGAAATCATTTTGCATGCCACTGAATTTAATCTTCTGTACCTATTACCGTACATCGTTGTTTTTTTGCTGTCCTTGTGGTAACCTGGTACAAAAATGGCAGTAACGTAAATACTAGTGTTTAACAAGTGCTAAACAAGGCTAAGGCTAGTCCTCACTCCTCATAGCCGTTTGGTTCCTGGGCAGTTCTCTATTCAATGACAAGCTTAATTGGAGAGTTTCGCAGACAGCTGGTGAACTGTAGACACAGTGCATGCATGTGAACCATGTCACAGTTGAACATTGCTTTCTGTTTCATGCTTCGTCTCCGGCTGGGACACGTGTGCTCTGGATCTTCTCGGAATGGTCACGCCACATGGTAAGTCTCATACACACACGCACGCACGCACACACGCACACACGCACGCACGCACGCATACACGCACACACGCACGCACGCACGCATACACGCACACACGCACGCACACACGCACGCACGCACGCACGCACACACGCACACACGCACACACGCACGCACGCACGCATGCACGCACGCACGCACGCACGCACGCACGCACGCACGCAGACACGCACGCAGGCAGGCACGCACGCACGCAGGCACGCGCGCACGCACGCAGGCACGCACACACGCACACACGCACACACGCACACACGCACGCACGCACGCACGCACACACGCACACACGCACGCACGCACGCACGCACGCACGCACGCACGCACACACGCACACACGCATGCACGCACGCACCCACGCACACACGCACCCACGCACGCACGCACGCAGGCACGCACGCACGCACGCACGCGCGCACGCACGCATGCACACACGCACACACGCACGCACGCACGCACGCACGCACGCACGCACGCACGCACGCACGCACGCACGCACGCACGCACACACGCACGCACGCACGCACGCACGCACGCACGCACGCACGCACGCAGGCAGGCACGCACGCGCGCGCGCACGCACGCACGCACGCACGCACGCACGCACACACGCACACACGCACACACGCACGCACGCACGCACGCACGCACGCACGCACGCGCGCACGCACGCACGCACGCACGCACGCAGGCACGCACGCACGCACGCACGCACGCACGCAGGCACGCACGCACACACGCACGCACGCACGCACGCACGCACGCACGCACACACGCACACACGCACACACGCACGCACGCACGCACGCAGGCACGCACGCACACACGCACGCGCGCACGCACGCAGGCACGCACGCAGGCAGGCAGGCAGGCACGCACGCACGCGCGCACGCACGCAGACACGCACGCAGGCAGGCACGCACGCACGCACGCAGGCACGCGCGCACGCACGCAGACACGCAGACACGCACGCACGCACGCAGGCACGCAGGCACGCAGGCACGCACACACGCACACACGCACACACGCACACATGCACACACGCACGCACGCAGGCACGCACGCACGCACGCGCGCACGCACGCAGGCACGCACGCAGGCAGGCAGGCACGCACGCGCGCGCGCACGCACGCGCGCGCGCGCGCGCGCACGCACGCAGACACGCACGCAGGCACGCACGCAGGCACGCGCGCACGCACACAGACACGCAGACACGCACGCACGCAGGCACGCACACACGCACACACGCACGCACGCACGCACGCACGCACGCACACACGCACACACGCACGCACGCACGCACGCACGCACGCACGCACGCACGCACGCACGCACGCACGCACACACGCACGTACGCACGTACGCACACACGCACACACGCACACACGCATGCAGGGACGCACGCACGCACGCACGCACGCGCGCACGCACGCATGCACACACGCACACACGCACGCACGCACACACGCACGCACGCACGCACGCACGCACACACGCACACACGCACGCACGCACGCACGCGCGCACGCGCGCACGCACGCACGCACGCACGCACGCACGCACGCACGCACGCACGCACGTACGCACGTACGCACGTACGCACGCACGTACGCACGCGCGCACGCACACACGCACGCACGCACGCACGCACACACACACACACGCACGCACGCACGCACGCACACACGCACACACGCACACACGCACGCACGCACGCACGCACGCGCGCGCGCACGCACGCACGCACGCACGCACGCACGCACGCACGCACGCACGCACGCACGCACGCACGCACGTACGCACGCACGCACGCACGCACGCAGGCAGGCAGGCAGGCACGCACGCACGCACGCGCGCACGCACGCAGGCACGCACGCAGGCAGGTACGCACGCACGCACGCAGGCACGCACGCACGCACACACGCACGCACGCACGCACGCACGCGCGCACGCACGCACGCAGGCACGCACATAGTCAGGCAGGCACGCACGCACGCACGCAGGCACGCACACAGGCAGGCAGGCACGCACGCACGCACGCAGGCACGCACGCACACACGCACGCACGCACGCACGCAGACACGCACGCACGCACGCACGCACGCAGGCACGCACGCAGGCACGCACGCACGCAGCCACGCACGCACGCACGCGCGCGCACGCACGCACGCACGCACGCGCGCGCACACGCACGCACGCACGCACGCACGCACGCACGCACGCACGCACGCACGCACGCACGCACGCACGCACGCACGCACACACGCACGCACACACACACACACACACACACACACACACACACACCAGCAAAACGCGCGTGATTGTAATGTATCATGTCTGATACATTACAACCTTATTTATGCTAACCGGTACGGGCTCCCAGTTGGAAGTCAATGTGAGAGCTGTAAGTTTTGAAAATCCTTATGAGGAAAGGCGCCAACTCTCAGTCGGGTAAATTTATTTGCATTGATGTACATTTTAGATTAACATTGGATTGCAACGACACACATTGACATTGGATTGCAGCAAGCTTTCGACAAACAACGATCAGGCGATGAAGGTTGCTGCGACATTTTTTTTAGAAATGGCATCCGACAAAACAGCTATACGCATTCAGCATGATTTCGCCAATAACGCAATGTGTTTCCATCGGCACCAAGTATTAGCAATAACGCTGCACGGTACAACAGTGGCAACAGTACAACAGTGGCAACAGTACAGCTCAGCACTACTGCAGCCCGATATCATTATCGATATCATCGGCACCAAGTACTAGCCGTTTTCACGAAGGATTTTGCGTTTGGGGTGATTGGGGCGATGGGGGCGATTGGGGCGTTTGGGGTAAATGGGTCTATAGCTTGTAGGAACACGGCTTTTTCCGGTGATTTTTGGTATCAATCACAATTTTATGAATTCATGTATAAGTATATACTCTTACAATGCAATATTTACCGTTAGTTTGCTTTGAATGTTCACATTCATGAGCAAATCTGGCAATTTTGGGTTGTGTTAGTTCCTTCTGCAAAACATACCGAAAACGCCCCAAAAGAGGCTAAAAAGTATACTAGATAATCAGCTTTGATTAAATAAAATACGCAACTGACAGTTAGGGCAAAACTGAAGATAATGATGGCAAAGAAATATAACATTATAATGAAAAACGCAATAAAATGTCAAAAGCAAAAGCGGGGTTTCTGCAGACACTGGTACTGAAAACTCAAAAATGACTGTTCTAGATCGAACGGACGCCATTGCTGGGCGCAGACCACGGCTCTGCGCATGCGCAACGTGACGTCAGGCGACCGGCCGGCTGGTCGTCATGGTGACCAGCCGGCCGGCGCCGGAGCCACGTGTGCAACGTGACGTCAGGCGACCGGCCGTCCCGTCGCCATGGTGAACGGGCGGCGGCGCCTGCGCAGAGGCAGCGCAGAGCCGTAGCATTCCAGTCATCGTACAACAAATGATCAAAACGAAATCGCTAATAATCGTTAATCCTTGCTTTCAAAAAAGAATATGACTGAAAATATGAATGGACTAATTCATCTAGTTTGCATTGAAATAAGCTATTATTCCTGAAAACCATGTCGTTGCAAAATATAACATTTCCCGAACCAGCCACTTTCGGGATTCGAGCAATATGGCGTCGCACAAGCACCCCAGCCGTCTGGCAACACCAGAGCTAGTTTAAGATGAAATTTTTAATTTTAAGTAAACTATGGTGTTATCACTAAAATGGAATTTCCAGAAAAATGCATTAATTCATAAAGTTGCGATTGATACCAAATATCACCTGGAAAAGCCGTGTTCTTGCGAGCTAGAGACCCATTTACCCCAAACGCCCCAATCTCCCCAAACGCAAAATCCTTCGTGAAAACGGCACCAATAACGCTGCACGGTACAACAGCGTCAACAGTACAGCTCAGCACTACTGCAGCCCGATATCATTAGGCTCACATGACTCAGTCTGGTCAAGTTCAGTACAACAGTGTCAACAGTACAGCTCAGCACTACTGCAGCCCGATATCATTAGGCTCACATGACTCAGTCTGGTCAAGTTCGGTGCTTTGATTGATCGACACAAGGTCCACACACGGCGAACGGACAGACACATGAGGGGCGGCCTGTGCGCACTGCACGCGCACTGCACGCCCACCGCCGACCGGCAGGCTCGATCGAATCCGAACCTGTGCTGATTCTAATTAGATTCTAGGGAAGATGCCGGGGCAGGTGTAGTCCATGCAGCGCACAAGGGAAAAGTTGCCTCTTTCGCAATCACTTAGCTTCTGCAAAAACGAATTCCTCTCTCCAGCCCCGAGTAGACCTGGCTTTTCAGTGATTATCTTCCTGAGTTGCTTTGTATCCAGTTTACTGTTTCTACCATTGCCCTGTACCAGTCCCAAGTTACTGGCTACGCAGTGGTAGACTAGCGTCTTAATTTGGTGCTTGGGCGTCGTTTCCGGCAAACGCCTCAGACTTCCTACACAAGTGCGGATTGTTTGCTCTGTCTTTTCTCGCGTATTTACGTTCGCCACCAGCTTGACGCAACGGTTTTCCAAGACATCTGTAAAATAAAACAACGGTCATAGGGCGCTGTCTCCATTCATGGATTTCAATCTCAACTCCTGTGTAAAATAAATTGTGGTATTATTATGCTAGTTGATTGGATATGCCTCGCAACGTTATTCAGATGGATTTGTGAAGGCATTGTTTCTTATTATTATTATATTATTATTATTATTATTATTATTATTATTATTATTATTATTATTATTATTATTACTATTATTTTTACTATTATTAGTATTAGTATTATTATGTATTTTACTACCTTCATCATAATTGTAACAATAATACTAATGCTGTAACTTGTATCCTGTAAGTGACACCAAACTCAAAATAAATGATTCCCTTGGGAAACATGAAATTCAGAGACAAATGCGAATGACTTGCTGAGCTCCCAGTATTCTGCAACGCCAGCTTTTCAGCAAAATCATTTACTTTCGACATCCATTTGAGTAACCGCTCCTGGCGGCGAATGGTGCCACCCATGACGGAGTAGACGGGCTGAGAGAGCGGGAAGACAGCGCGGCAGTCCACCACAACAACGAGTGCCCTACCTACCGCGCCCACTGCGCAGTTGACGAAACACTTACTGGTGAAACTGAATTTGACCTGTCCGGAGACCAGCGCTACTGTTGCACAGAGTAGCAGGAGTCGTGTGGCGTACATGGCGCTGACGGGTGGCGACGGGTGGCGACGAGTCCTGCTCTCCGGCTGCCGCTGCACACTGCTGTCGCTCGGCAGGCCACGGTGGCTTATATACGGCGCCCGCTCACCGCCGAGCACGCCCGGCTTCGGTCGGTCGCCTCCGACTCCTGCGATCACAGCTTCGACAGTCCCACGTCAGGAGCGCAGCCTTGACAGTCCCATCCTCAGGATCACAGCCTGGACAGTGGACAGTGCCCTCCTCAGGAGCGCAGCCTGGACAGTGCCCACCTCAGGAGCGCAGCCTGGGCAGTGCCCTCCTCAGGAGCGCAGCCTGGACAGTTCCCTCCTCAGGAGCGCAGCCTGGACAGTCCCCTCCTCAGGAGCGCAGCCTGGACACTGGACAGTGCCCTCCTCAGGAGCGCAGCCTGGACAGTCGACAGTACCCACCTCAGGAGCGCAGCCTGGGCAGTGCCCTCCTCAGGAGCGCAGCCTGGACAGTTCCCTCCTCAGGAGCGCAGCCTGGACAGTGGACAGTACCCACCTCAGGAGCGCAGCTTGGACAGTGCCCTCCTCAGGAGCGCAGCCTGGACAGTCCCCTCCTCAGGAGCGCAGCCTGGACACTGGACAGTGCCTCCTCAGGAGCGCAGCCTGAACAGTGGACAGTACCCACCTCAGGAGCGCAGCTTGGACAGTGCCCTCCTCAGGAGCGCAGCCTGGACACTGGACAGTGCCCTCCTCAGGAGCGCAGCCTGAACAGTGGACAGTACCCACCTCAGGAGCGCAGCTTGGACAGTGCCCTCCTCAGGAGCGCAGCCTGGACGTGGACAGTCCCCTCCTCAGTAGCGCAGCCTGGACAGTGGACAGTACCCACCTCAGGAGCGCAGCTTGGACAGTGCCCTCCTCAGGAGCGCAGCCTGGACAGTCCCCTCCTCAGGATCACAGCCTGGACAGTGTCTACCTCAGGAGCGCAGCCTGGACAGTGCCGTCACTATAGCCGGAAGGGCGCCGTCACTGGCTGGAGAGGCACCGTCATGGCCCGGAAGGGCGCCGTCACTGGACGAAGGGGCGTCGTCACTGGCCGGAGGAGTGCCATCACTGGCCAGATGGGCACCGTCACTAGTCGAAGGGGTGCTGTCACTGGCCAGAGGGGCATCGTCATTAGCCGGAGGGACGCCGTCACTGGCCATATGGGCGCCGTCATTAGACGGAGGGGCGCCGTCACTGGCCGGAGGGGCGCCGCCATTAGCAGGAGGGGCGCCGAACTAGCCAGAGGGGCGCCGTCACTCGCCAGAGGGGCGCCGTCACTCGCCAGAGGGGTGCCGTCACTGGCCGGAGGGGCGCCGTCATTGGCTGGAGGGGCGCAGTCACTGGCCGGAGGGGCGCCGTCATTAGCAGGAGGGGCGCCGACACTAACCAGAGGGACGCCGTCACTGGCCGGAGGGGCGCCGTCATTAGCAGGAGGGGCGCCGACACTAGCCAGAGGGGCGCCGTCACTGGTCAGAGGGGCGCCGTCACTGGCCAGAGGTGCGCCGTCACTGGCCGGAGGAGCGCTGTCACTGGCCGGAGGGGCGCCGTCATTAGCAGGAGGGGCGCCGACACTAGCCAGAGGGGCGCCGTCACTGGCCAGAGGGGCGCCGTCACTGGCCAGAGGGGCGCCGCCACTGGCCAGAGGGGTGCCGTCACCGCCAGGGGGGCGCCGTCACTGGCCAGAGGGGCGCCGTCACTCGCCAGGGGGGCGTCGTCACTGGCCAGAGGGGCCTATTTCCGCGCCTTCGGCGCGGAAATTGGTCTGCTTACGAGGCCCTTCCGCGCCTTCGGCGCAGGGGGGGGGGGGGCTGTTCCGCCCCTGCACCTGGGTCAAAACTGGGTGTTTGTTAGGGATAATAGTTGCTCTACATATATGCTCGTTGTTTAGCTTAGAATTATATCATAAGCAGTGGACTTTGTTGCCGCTAACAAAATCACGGGTGCTGCCTAATGCCTGTTAGAAGCATGATTCGTAGTGTGATGGTCCAATGGTTTCCACATTTACAACGAGTAAAACGATATTGCATGACTTGGATTCACACCTTTCAAAGTCTATAGCTTGTTTGGATTTCGGGCCTCTATAAGCATTATCTTTAAACATTTTTGTATGAACCTATATAATATTTTGAAATAATATTGGTGTAGACTGCTGGTTTCGAAAAACAGCTGTGAAAGACTGACGTTATAGCTGTGAGCCTGATTAAAAGTGGCAGCTTTTGTACGTACATACACAATGGAACAATTGTGGCAGAAATATCAATAAACACACCGACACACAGATCAGTTAACACGCTTTCTTACCAGAACACGCCTGATTGGATCTGCAGGCACACATCTGTTTCTATTGACCAAGCCAAGCCGGCAGGCTCTCAGAAGAGCTGAAGCGGTTCCTATGACCGGTGAGGTGAGATAAGATTTAGTGGCACGATGTTACCATCAGTCGTCGGTCTCGGGATCCGGATGCTGCCGGAGGGTGTGACTTGTGAGACACCCGGACGCACACACAACATGTGTGACGCGGCGGGGCGCGCGGCCAGCCGGACGCCAGCTGCCGTTACGTAACGCGATCTCTCACGTGGGAATCCCGCGGGACCGCGTTCGGACAGCCTGAGACGGCCGCCGACTGTGGCCTGTCGGGGAGCCACTGATACACGCCGACATGCGGCTAGCGGGCGGCGGCGGCGGCGGCGGCGGCTCGCGGGCGGCGGCGGCGCGGCGGCGCCCGGGGCGCGGTCGCGCTCCTATCCGATCCGGCCGCCATCACTCCGCCTGTTTACCTCCGCTCCCCGACTCTCCTACTCCTCCGCTCCCCGATCTCAGCGACACCGGCCTCCGCTCCCCGACAGCTCCCCGGCCTCCGATCCCGGCCTCCGCTCCCCGGCCGGCAGAAAACAACAGAGCAGCGACCGGGCGAGCGAGCGGTCGGTGGCCGGAGCGGGCCGGCTCCGCCGCCTCCGTCGCACGGTTATCCAGCGATCACCGTCCGGCTCTGGCGCCAGGCCGCAGCCCGCCCGTGCGTCGTCCAAATCGTTATCAGCTGGAGGCGGTGTTGGCTCAATGGTGTAGAGTGTGGTCCACGGACGAAGCCAAAGGCTTGTCCACGGGCAATGGCTTCTTCCGGAGCCAAGTCGAATGAAGCTTGGGCTAAGCCGTTCGATAATGGATAACTTGTGGTATTGTTTGACATTCGGTTCACGGTCAACTGCTGCGACTGGCTACGAATCTGAATTTAGTGGAAGCTGCCGGAGACTTCCGTCCCGGCAGTCTCCGCGCCGCCTCAAACATGTTTACTTTTCTCTTATGTGCGCTTCCGTGTAGATTCTTCACTCCGGAGCAGGGGCGGATACAGGGGGGACGGCGGGGGGCGCCCCCCCCCCCCCCCCCCCCCTCCCCCTTCGCGCCGAAGGCGCGGAAGGGCCTCGTAAGCAGACCAATTTCCGCGCCGAAGGCGCGGAAATAGGCCCCTCTGGCCAGGGACGGCTCCCCTCTGGCCGGTGACGGCTCCCCTCTGGCCAGTGACGCGCCCCTCTGTCCAGTGACGCGCCCTCTGTCCAGTGACGCGCCCTCTGTCCAGTGACGCGCCCCTCTGCCCAGTGACAGCGCCCCTCTGGGCAGTGACGGCGCCCCTCTGGCCAGTGACGGCGCCCCTCTGGCCAGTGACGGTGCCTCTCTGATCAATGACGGCGCCCCTCTGGCCAGTGACGGCGCCCCTCTGGCTAGTGTCGGCGCCCCTCTGGCTAATGACGGCGCCCCTCCGGCCAGTGACGGCGTCCCTCCGTCTAATGACGGCGCCCATCTGCCCAGTGACGGCGCCCCTTCGACTAGTGACGGTGCCCATCTGGCCGGTGATGACACTCCTCCGGCCAGTGACGGCACTCTTGCGGCCAGTGATGGCACCCCCGTAGCCAGTGACGACGCCCCTTCGGCCAGTGACGGGGCCCCTCCGGGCTGTGACGGTGCCTCTCCGGCCGGTGACGGCGTCCATCCGGCTAGTCACGGGGCCTCACCGGCAAATAACGGCGCCCCTCCGCCCAGTGACTGCGCCCCTCTAGCCAATGATGGCACTCTTCCGCCAGTGACGGCGGCTTGTCTTTTGGTGATTCATTTTTTTTTTGGGGGGGGGCGCCGTCACTGGCCGAAGGGGCCCGTTACTGACCGAAGGAGCGTCGTCACTGGCTGCAAGAGTGCCATCACTGGCCGGAGGAGTGCCATCACTGGCCATATGGCGCCGTCGCTAGCTGAAGGGGCGCTGTCACTGGCCAGACGGGCGCCGTCATTAGCCGGAGGGGCCACTGCTGGCAATCCAGCAGTGGCGTCGCCACAATTTTTTAGTGGGGGCACCCAGAGGTTTGGTAGGCTAGCCCCATAGAACTAATGTTAAAACCCTGTGAACTGTGGGAAGGGGGGGGGGGGCGAACTCTGGCCGGAGCGATCCGGGCGGGGCCCGGCTCCCAGGCCCCCTGTTGGCGACGCCCCAGGTTAAAAGTACTTGGGTATAAAGGTCCGAACTATTGAAGCGGAGGTGCCACGAAAGCCGTAAGAAGGCCTTGCGATCATGGTGTTTTAAACTCAGGCACCTCTGACTTCTGAGCCAAGAAGCCTCTTACGTCGATCGTGCTAATAAATTGGAGAAACAGACGGGAGAGAAGACTCAATATATTTGTGTCGGCCACAGACAGCGTGCATTTCGGCAGACCGGAGAGAGGGTCGGGTGGATTTCGGCATGCCGAAAAATGGGCAGGCAGGGTGGATTTAGGTAAACTAAGGAGAGGGATGAGAGGATTTCGACTGGCCGGAGAGAGGGGTGGGTGGGTTTCAGCAGGACGGAGTTACCGGTAAATACGTCTTTAAATAAACACATACCTACCAAAGAGTTAGGTAGATTTCGGCAGTTCGGCGATTACAGCTGACCCCCCCCCCCCCCCCCCTTCGGAAAAAAATCCTAGATCCGCCCCTGCTCCAGAGTGACTCGCTGATGAATCTACTTGGAATTCATCTTCTACGATCGATCACGTTAAAGGAAAATACTGACCTTTTCCCACAAAAATGGAGTTAGCACTTGAAATCGACAGACGAGGCCAAAATATGATGTAAATTCATCGCATTTTGCACATACAAATTATTTCCGAGAAATATTGGCAGTTTCCTACCGATTAGCGTTCCACACTTTTAACGACCGGTACTTGCAAGCTACTTTTCGGTTTCCATCAAACTCCGGGCTTTTCCCGTATTGCTTTGTTACGCAATGGTGTGGAAATATATTTTGCGTTCTGCTTGTTGTGATTATATGCCCACCCATCCCCTACAATTAACAAACAATACCAAAACTGGCCATTTAATCGGAAGCTCATCGATGCACGTCGACGACGACCTATTTAGTTTCGCCGATTTGTTTCGAAGTGCCCATTCAACAACGTTGAACAAATTGATACAAAAGCGTCACTTTCCAATAGCGGAGGGAAAATGCCGATCATTAATTTTCCCAAACTTCCAACTTTGAATTAGGGAATAATTGTATTTAATTCTTAAATTTAGATCACATCATTTGAATACCATAACGGTAGCCAAAGAAATTGTTGCTAACAAAATAAAAAGGTCATTATTTCCCTTTAAAAGCAACTATTCCGAAGAACCGACTAGGCGATGACGGCGCGGATGATAAACACAGCAATGACAAGCAGAGCGAAACATACCAACGTAAAAAGTGTTCGGTTCTAGTATTTAAATATAAGATTTAGTACATAGAAAACATAATGCATTTAAAAACATTTTGTAGATAAACTTAATGCCAGTAGAGTTGCCACTCCAGAAATCAGGGAAAGGTACACGTATTGCATGTGATATTGGTATGTACTCACACAATATTTCGCTATTGTGTGGTGGTGTTGTGGCTTTTCGACGATGAGACTGCCGTTATTTATCGTCGGAGTTTCTCCCGCCCACCAACGCGGTGACATTTCGTTATATTGAAGGCAAACGAAAATTATATAGCTATTCTTCAGTAGCATCAGTAAGGATTTGTTAGATTCCACTAAATAAAAATAATGTACGTAAGCGCATGACTTTTTTACTGTGCAGGTGTGACGTCAAAAGTCACAAATATACGCGATAGCAGCTGACGATGCATTTACTTCGTTTCAGTGATTTTCAGGCAAGGAGACGCCAGCTTACACGATGGCCAACCGGCATGAAGTGAAGGTCAAGAAGGTTGTGCCGGCTCCGAACGAGTACAACACCAGAGAGCTGACCAACAAAGGTCAGTGACACTCGAGACCCTCCCTGTCATTTCGTGACCATGTCATGGTTACCAAATTAAATCCTGCAATGAAAGCAAAGCGGGTGCGTTAACGGAGCTGTGAATTATACATACGTTCTAAGGAGTGGCTAGGTAGTTCCGAAAGGTATAACACATGTAGCAAATGTAGCAAATGTAGTATAAGCAGGGGCGCAGCCAGGGGGGGGGGGCACAGGGGGCACGTGCCCCCCCCCCCCCCCCTTGGTCCGAGGGGTCCGGAGGGCCTATCGGCACCTCAGCCCATATGGAAGCGGCGGAGCGACCGAAGGGCCCAAAACGGGCCGAAGGGCCCGTTTTGGGCCCTTCGGTCCATGTAGGCTTACCAGGCTTAAAGGAAATAGTTCACCTTCAACCTGGGGGGTTTGAACTGAAATAGCAGTTTTGTAGGCCGTGTTGAGACATCCCTATCTGCAAGTTTTCTTGGCTGAAAACACTCAAGGCCGAAGATATTTGACTTTTTGGCGAAGGATTGCGGCGCATATATGATATACCGTACCGTCTGAAAGAGCCAGCTCTGCATGGAGCATGCGCAGACCAATAACGCACACCATAACATTAATAATGTACGACCTTCTGTCCTGAATTGGCGCGATTTAGGACTCTTTTTGGAAAGAGAAGAAAACAAATTGTATTAAAAAATATAATACAATCGTGTTCTGAGAAACTTTCCGAATGTGAACTATTTCCTTTAAAGGAAATAGTTCACCTTCGGAAAATAGCGGGGGGCACTAAAGCAGGGGGCACTAAAGAGCCCCCCCCCCCACCCCCATCCACCTTGTGTTAGTGGCATACCCCTCTCCACTGCGCGTGTTAAAGGCATGGATATGTAAAAATGTACAAAAGAGTCCCACCCAGTGTGGGGAGGGCGTTCTACCAGCTTGTAAAGCGCACTGCCGATTTGCAGATGTCCCCTGCCGGTATTTAGAGGGCCCCTGTCGGTTGTAGAGGGTCCTCTGCCGGTCTTTATAGGGTCCTGCCGATCTGTAGAGGGTCCCACCAGCCGATCTGTAGATCGACCTGTCAATCTGTAGAGGGCCCTCTGCTGGCCTTTAAGGGCCTTGACAATATGTAGAGGGTCCTCTGCCTGCCTTTATGGGCCCTTACAGCATGTAGAGGGCCCTGTCGACCTGTAGAGGGCCCTCTTCCAGCATGTAGGGGCCCTGTTGATCTTCAGAGTGCCCAGCCAATCTATAGAGGGCTCTCTGCCGCGATTTAGATGGCCCTGCCGACCCTCAGAGAGTCCTGTCGGCCTTCAGAGAGTCCTGTCGGTCTTTAGAGGACCCTTCCGGCCTTTAGAGGGCCCTTCCAGCATTTAGCCCTATAAAGGCCCTGGATGTATGTATGTATTAACGTAAACAGACCGTTCCACACGACAGGGTTATTTTTCGGTCTTCCATACATGAACATAAAAATTAGCTAAAACATTTTGCCCTGTTTTGCCGACATCGTAAAATTATTGAGCAAGTGCAAAATATAATGGGCGACAACTGCGATTCAGAACACACTGAGATGAAATATGCGCATTGTATAAATGGAAAATCCCACTGCCCCCCTATACAAGAATGTTCGCTTTCCGTGATTGTTCCTAGGTCAAGGCAATGTTTCGATTGTCGGGTATCACGCTCCAGTATTTCGTAGTTGAACTGGATGCGCGACGCCAACGGCGAAGGTTTCGCACTAGTTATAACCTTATGCAACATGCACAAGTTAGAGTATTTTACTAAATCTAACGCATTTAGCCAACCTAATTCACGCAATACATCAGAGTATTTCCTGCGTCCTGATATGACTCGTGCGGCAAAATTTAAGATTTTTTGGATGTTCATAAGAGACGTCACACTGGCACTGCCATACACTTGTACACAGTATCTCACGTGTGATACCACCAGACAATCGACAATGCGCGGCAACACTTCAGCGGGCAAGACATGCTTTACATGGCTTAATCCTATCAAAATTCCAAAGCAGCTATCAGTGATGTTTTTTTATATGATATTCCCATGACAATGTTTCATCCATCACCACTCCTAAATTTTTGACTTTGTTGGAACATTGAATTTGCTCTCCCATAAAAGAAAATACTGGGAAAATAGCGAGCTGTGTGTCATCAGCATAACGCACCGCTGTGACCTTGAAGCCATCGATTTTAGCTGGAATGTGGCATGCGAGATCGTTGCTTGCAATGTTGTACAGTAATGGGCCGAGACAAGTACCCTGGAAAGTCCCAATTGTGATAGGAAGTGGCTTTGAGAAACTTTCCCCCACTTTAACCCGTTGTACGTGTCCGTGTAGGTAGCTCTTAAACCAGCCTAATGAAATTTGCAATAATTATAATTTATTAATGAGCGGTTTGTGATCGATAACATCGAAGCAGCGACACAAATCAATGAGAACCAATAGGGAAATTTGGGATCGATCCATTCCCCTTATAATGCCGTCAGTCATTCTCAGTAGGGCGGTACATGTCGAATGTTGCGGCATGAAACCATGTTGATCTTCATTCAATAGATTTTGGCTCTGGAGGTATTTTGTCATCTGTTTTTGTACTAACTTTTCTACTACTTTGCATATACCAGGAACTTTCGTGATAGGTCTACAATTTGATGCTTTAGATGGATCGTCTCTTTTAAATAAAGGAATGACGGTCGCCCTTTTCCAGGCAGAGGGCACGGTTTCGGAGACAAAGCTAGTGTTAATGATACGTAAAAGGTAGCGTCCAATTGCATCAAATGTCAGTTTTAAAATTTGGATTGGGACGTCGCCTTCTATTGAAGAGTCTTTGTTGGGTAGTGCAAATAAAGCACGCCATAGTTCAGTCAACGAGACTGGTGTGAGCCTCATTGACACAGCGTTGACCCTAGGTAGTCGAGTAAAAAGCTTCTCTCGGCCCGAGCGGTCGAAGTCGGCCACCACCTCGTCTCTGGTGTTTGTACCTACTGCTCTAAAGTAATCGTTCAGGTCATCTGGTGTTAAATTTTCCGGTTGCTTTGTGTATCCACGTTTAGGTGCAATTACATATTTTAATTTCTGAAACAATGACGAGGATGTTGAGTTGTGGGCGCGGTTTGCTCTATCTGCCCGACAGTCTTTGCGAATCGCCCGTTTAGTTAATGTGTTGATTTCCTGATACGCTGGATCGTTTGTTTCTTTATATCGTTTGCGCTGCTTCATCAGATTGAGGGTTTCGTTCGAAACCGGTGGGGAACGGGGGTTGTGAACTCAAAATTTTCTGTTAGGAGCATGGAAGTCTAACATTTCGTTAAGCGTATTTGAAAAAGTCTCCCACTGCTGTTGACATGTTTCATGTGTGCCATCCAATGTTCCTTACATCAGTCAAAAACGCACCATTATCGAATGTTCGCCATTTCCGGTCCGTCCTGTACTGCGCCCTTTGTATGGCTCGGGGCACCGTTACTCCCACACATACGGTGGTGACTCGCGTAATCCCATTTTTGGACAGAACACATTGTTGGTGATCGGTCGTTACACAACGCATCAGACATTAGTACAACATCAAGTAATGAGCGCGTACAGTCACGATAAAAGGTAGGTTCGTATACTACACAGTTCGGCCCGTACCTTTCTATTTCCCAAAGCCTTTCATTTTCTGCTGGATTTGTTTGAGGGTCTGAATTCAGATCACCCGCTAAAATGATACGGTGAGATGAAGAGGCCGTAATTGTTTGTTGGATTTGTTCCTCTAGATCGTTGAACTCCGCTTGAATTTGAGCGTGGTTTGATATAGGTGGTCGATAGACACAGTGGCTGCTTTCTTGTTATCAAATTTCACCTTGACCCAGAGCGCCTCTACATGAGAGTCTGATCCAGTCGTTTTCACTGTAATTATATTGGCGGATAAATGTTCCTTCACAAATATTGCGACCCCACCTCCAGATTTTGTACGTCCTGTTTTTCTGTCCAGCCGAAAAAGGCGATACCCTGGAATTGTAACAAATCGGTCTGGCGTCGTTGACTTCAGATTGGTCTCAGTAAAACATAGCATTTCTGGAGACCGAAGGGAAACATCAGTGCGAATGTCCGGTAATTTAGGAAGAAGGGACTGAACATTTAACAGCTCCAGTGACAGTTTTCTGCGCGTCGTCTTCTCCGATGGATCGCCGCCTGCTACGATGCTGTTGTCCGGGAGTGTGGCACACGCTCGTCTGGTTTGCCTCTCGTTGAGTCGTGGTGTTTCGATCAGTTGGCGTGGGCGCGGCCTCCCGCACGGAGATCAGATTGCCGATGACATGGTTCGGTGTTGGTTTGCGCCCTACACGGCGGGGTAGTAGTACCCCAGCGCCGGGAACGGTCTGCTGGTCGCTGCTCCTCGCCTTGGCTCAGTGAACCCGCCACCCCGCACGGCAGCCCCGCCGCGCTGGCCGCCTGGGGCGTGCTCCCGCGACCGTTTTGGTGTCCGGCATTGTTGATTTAGCCGGACACAAAGGCTACCTACCGTCCCCGGGTGCGGGGGAGGACCCCGGTCGGGGTGGGTCGCCATGGCAACCGGTAGGGGAGCTGACAGGGGTGACGCTCTGTTGAAAGATGTGGCACCTTCTTCCGCGCTGCTGAAAGTTAATGCGCGTCGGCAAGAAGATAGTGAGTTAGATTATGGCAAATTTCTTGAAAATGCGGGAAGCTTTAGGTCTGTAAATGCCACTGTTGCACTTGTCTTGGTAAAATGGATTCGCCTTCGCCTTCGCCGACAGAAATCTTCCTTCTTCAAAAATGTTCAATGGAGAATCGCCCGAAAGCTTCATGGCTTCACGCCGCGGTTTCAACTTGAATCTTATCAAGATGATTTAAAGCAAAATATGGCACTCACAGTTTTGGTGTCTTAAAGGAAATAGTTCACCTTCAACATGGGATTTTGAACTGAAATAGCAGTTTTGTAGCCCGTGTTGAGAAATCCTTATCTGCAACTTTTCTTGGCTGAAAAGACTCCAGCCGAAGATATTTGACTTTTTAGCGAAGGAATGCGGCGCATATATGATATACCGCACCGTCTGAGAGTGCCAGCACTGGTCTGAGCATGCGCAGACCAATAACGCACACCATAACATTAATAATGTACGACCTTCTGTCCTGGATTGGCGCGATGTAGGACCATTTTTGAAAAGAAAAAAAGAAACTGTATTAAAAAATATAATAAAATCGTGTTCTGAAATTTTTCCGAAGGTGAACTATTTCCTTTAACAGGAAGATGAAGTTGAAGTAAGCGAACACTTAGATAACACGTTTCACTGTCGCAGGCGCCTTGTTCCACCGACAAAGTATAAAACACTGCGGAGCGGCCGGAGGTCGCCAGTGTAGCGCGCCGCCACCTGTCGGCCTTTAGAGGTCCTGCCTGCCTTTAGAAGGTCCTGCCGATCTGTAGATCGCCCTGCCAATCTGCAGAGGGACTCTGCTGGCATTTATAGGGCCCTGTCGACCTATAGAGGGCCCTCTTCCAGCATTTAGGGGCCCTGTCGATCTGCAGTGTCCAGCCATCTGTAGAGGGCCCTGCCGATCTGTAGAGGGCCCTCTGTCGGCTTTTAGAAGGCCCTGCCGATCTGCAGATGGTCATCTGCCGGCCTTTAGAGGCCGGCCTTTATGTGGTGGTAGAGATGGTCTGCCGGTCGAGCGCCAGTGAAGCTCTCGAAGCAAGACCAGTCAAAGTTCTCATTGTTTTTCAGTGGATGCTAGCAACGTCTGAGAGGAGTACAAGGCTTTGACAATGTACGAGTATTAACCCGGCATGGGCTGGGGTCTCAGCCAAACGCCATTGGCTGGGGGGGGGGGGGGGCGTTTTTCGCCCCCCCCCCATGGTTATCTTCCGAACCAATAACCGCAGCATCGACCTGCAGAGGTGGTCAAAGATCTCGCCCGAACACACATCCGGACAAACACGTTGGACAAACACTCATCCGGACAAACACGTACTTTCCTGAGCGACCCTCCAGTGGAAATCTTCGAATTCTGAAATAAACATGTAAACATGTTCTCATCCTTCTACGATTTTGAATTAGAAGCGCCTTGACGAGACAAGCACGATAGCGTAAACAAATTAATGCCTTATCTTCATTAGGTAAAAAGTTATTTGCGAAAACTGTTTTGCCGAAAAACTTTTTTCTTCTTTTTTATGACCTCTGGAGCCTAAAATACTGACCTGAGCTCAAATTTGAGGACACAAATGGCGATTGTATATTTCAAGAGCTTTCGATTGCTTTTTTTCCCATTTGTTTCTATCTATCATGGTTCCCGAGATATTTGGGGGTTTCTGGGGCGAAGTCCTAAAACTGGAAAATCTGACCTTTGATGTCCTCTGGTGACCTCAATATTGACCTGACCTAAACAAAGACTGAAATACCTTCAATAGAGCTGGTATCGAGCTATCTATCTCCGGTTTCAGCCTGTCGCTACGTTGCGTGGTTTTCTAGATTTGTTTGGGGGGACGGAATCTCCCCTCCCCCTCCAGGGCGTGTAATTATCAGACTCAAGAGGCCCTCCAGGGCGCGTGTTAAGATTTGACTATCGTGCTGTAGTAACCCTTCGTATCACAATGTGGTGTATTTTAAATTAAAATAAAATATAAGCAAACGGTATCCAAACCTTTTTGTAAATCAAGATATAAGGAGCATGTTATTTCGTTATTTTGTAGAGATTTTGTAACTTCATCGTACATGTGCCCAATCGTGCTGTGTTGTTTCCTTAATCGTACGTGCTGTGTTGTTTCCTTAATCCGAATTGAAGAAGATTCAGGATATTATTTTGATTAACCCACGCCCCGCTGGAGGTGGCAGAATCTGCCCCTCCTTGATTTTCTAAATAACTTGAAAACAATGATAGATATCGACGTCAACCTTTCAGTACCTTATGCTGCATAAATTACACGTCTTATCACAACATTTTAATGAAAATGGTGGAGTATTTTGGGAGATGATGACGTTTTAATCACGTAATGTCATGCCATTTTTGGTGGAAAAACAATCGAGTTCTGGAG
>JAXIVJ010001438.1:20000-138242 GCA_036785665.1 Chirona hameri | reverse complement strand
ATATATATATATTAAAGAACCAAGTATGGACAATGCCTAAACCATATTTCATAGCATTATCGTTATTTGTTTCTGACTTATCGCTCCCTAAGTATGAGTAACTCATGATGTCATTTTTGAATTTGCTTTTTTGGCTTTTAGTGTCCAGATACAGGCACATAAATACCACCGCTGTATTTCCGAGACAAAAGTGGTCTAGAAACATGCCTTTTTATGTATATTAATCAATTCCAAATTTTGACCTTATGTGACCTGACCTTGACCTGAACTTCACCAAGGGCCATTATTTGAGGCCAGGTTGTGAAAATGGCTACCACTATCGATTTATACGTGTAAAATAACCAATAAAACATGTGTCGAATGACTTTCGTAAACCTCTGCTAATAGTGACCTTTTGTGATCTGACCTTGACCTTGAACTTCGCTTACAATCTCACTTTCGCTTATGGGGAGATGTATTATACCTTTGGGAGCACTTTGTGTGAGAATAGTAGCAAGATAAGGCTTCGAATGAAAAGTATGGCATATCAACTCGAATAACTTGATTTTGACCTTTGACCTAACCGTGACCTTACATGTGACCTTATTTTGACAATTTCGTGAATGCTTTAGATGTGTCTTATTAAGAGCTTTCGATTGGCGCCTTGAGCGTCTCGCTGTGGTTATTGGTTCGGAAGCTAACGAGGCCCTCCAGCCTCGTTAGCAGCCTCGAACACAGCCTAGGGCGTGTTCGGCTGATTACCACAGCGGGCCGCGGGTTAAAGGGTCAATACCATTTACCAGTATAGTATTGTTTTAAGGGTTAAAGGAAATAGTTCACCTTCAACATCAGTTTTAAACTGAGATAGCAGTTTTGTAGCTCGTGTTGGGAAACTCTTATCTGCAAGTTTTCTTGACTGAAAAGACTCTCCAGCCGAATATATTTGAGTTTTTGGCGAAGGAATGCGGTGCTGGCGAAAGAATGTTGTACTGGTTCTAGCCCGGGCAGAGGCTATACCATCAACCAATCAGTTTGCAGCTGGTGCTAGCAAGCGAATCGCCGGACACCGGTTGGCACATCTCCAATGCGAGTCTATCTTTACGCGACTACTTTCGAATCTGATTGGCTGAACCATTTTTACATTCGCGTGACGTCAGGACTCTGACTCAGAGAGTATGCACACTGGCGGATCCAGCCGTCGGTTTGGGGGGGGGGGCAACTTTTTGTGGCAAAAAGGTACCCCCATTTTTTTTTCTCCGCGGATTTGGGCCGGTTACCTTATTTTGGTATTCGAGCATAAGAAATTCACTTTTCAAATTCACAACAAAACAAAATTGGGGTTGACAAAAAAAAAGGAAATCGGAGAGCTATTTTGAAGAAAATGTCTTTTCCCTTCTTTTCGCGTGTTTTATTTCCAATTTGCTTGAAAACTCTGATTTCTACGATTTGCCAAACATTTATCGTTTTTCCACCAAAAATGGCATGACATGACGTCATTAAAACGTCATTATCTCCCAAAATACTACATCAATTGCATTTATAGTTGGTGAGAAGACTTAGAATTGATGCAGGATAAGGTACTGAAAGTTTCACGTTGATATCTATCATAGTTTTCAGGTTATTGAGAGAATCAGGGAGGGGAAGATTCTGCCCCCCCCCCCCCCCGCGGGTTCGGACAAAAAATCACATAGAGGTCAAAGGTCAAGGTCACAGGGACGAATACGATATTTTAAGCTTCGGTACCAGCTTGTGTACCCTCTAGTTTTTAGTTTACCGTCCGATTTGCTTGCAATGGGCAAAAAGGGACTCGTCGGCATCCCAGCTTGCGTCAGGAAAAACAAAAAATAACCTAGAGGTCCAAGGTCAAGGTCACGGGGACGAATACGAGATTTTAAGCTTCGGTACCAGCTTGTGTACCATCTAGTTTTTTCGTTTACCGTCCGATTTGCTCGCAATGGGAAAAAAGGGACTGGCCGGCACCCCATCTTTCGTCAGGAATAACAAAAAATCACCTAGAGGTCAAAGGTCAAGATCACGGGGACGAATACGAGATTATAAGCTTCGGTACCAGCTTGTGTACACTCTAGTTTTTTTTTCGTTTACCGTACGATCTGCTCGCAATGGAAAAAAAGGGACTCGCTGTGGCACCCTAGCTTGCGTCAGGAAAAAACAAAAAATCACATAGAGGTCAAAGGTCAAGGTCACGGGGACGAATACGAGATTTTAAGCTTCGGTACCAGCTTGTGTACCCTCTATAGTTTTTTAGTTTACCGTCCGATTTGCTTGCAATGGGCAAAAAGGGACTCGACGGCACCCCAGCTTGCGTCAGGTAAAACAAAACATCACCTAGAGGTCAAAGGTCAAGGTCACGGGGACGAATACGAAATTTTAAGCTTCGGTACCAGCTTGTGTACCATTTAGTTTTTTTAGTTTACCGTCCGATTTGCTTGCAATGGGCAAAAAGGGACTCGACGGCACCCCAGCTTGCGTCAGGTAAAACAAAACATCACCTAGAGGTTAAAGGTCAAGGTCACGGGGACGAAAACGAGATTTTAAGCTTCGGTGCCAGCTTGTATACCCTTTAGTTTTTTCGTTTACCGTCCGATTTGCTCGCAATGGGCAAAAGGGGACTCGCCGGCACGTTAGCTTGCGTCAGGAAAAAACAAAAAGTCATCCAGAGGTCAAAGGTCAAGGTCACGGGGACGAATACGAGATTCTAAGCTTTGGTACCAGCTTGTGTACCCTCTAGTTTTTTTTCGTTTACCGTCCGATCTGCTCGCAATGGAAAAAAGGGACTCGCTGGCATCCTAGTTTGAGTCAGAAAAAAAAAACAGAGATCAAAGGTCAAGGTCACGGGGACGAATACGAGATTTTAAGCTTCGGTACCAGCTTGTGTACCCTTTAGTTTTTTTTCGTTTACCGTCTGATTTGCTTGCAATGGGCAAAAAGGGACTCGACGGCACCCCAGCTTGCGTCAGGAAATACAAAACATCACCTAGAGGTCAAAGGTAAAGGTCACGGGGTCGAATACAAGATTATAAGCTTCGGTACCAGCATGGTGTACCCTCTAGTTTTTTAGTTTACAATCCGATTTGCTCGCAATGGGCAAAAAGGAACTCGCCGGCACGTTAGCTTGCGTCAGGAAAAACAAAAAGTCATCCAGAGGTCAAAAGTCAAGGTCACGGGGACGAATACGAAATTATAAGCTTCGGTACCAGCATGGTGTACCCTCTAGTTTTTTTTCGTTTACCGTCCGATTTGCTCGCAATGGGCAAAAAGGGACTCGCCGGCACCTTAGCTTGCGTCAGGAAAATCAAAACATCACCTAGAGGCTAAAGGTCAAGGTCACGGGGACGAATACGAGATGTTAAGCTTCGGTACCGAAGCTTAAAATATCGAAAAAAACTAGAGGGTACACAAGCTGGTACCGAAGCTTACAATCTCGTATTCGTCCCCGTGACCTTGACCTTTAGGTGATGTTTTGTTTTTCCTGATGCAAGCTGGGGTGCCGGCGAGTCTCTTTTTGCCTATTGCGAGCAAATCAGACGGTAAACGAAAAAGGTAGAGGGTACACAAGCTGGTACCGAAGCTTAGAATCTCGTATTCGTCCCCGTGACCTTGACCTTTGACATCTGGATGACTTTTTGTTTTTCCTGACGCAAGCTAACGTGCCGGCGAGTCCCTTTTTGCCCATTGCGAGCAAATCGGATGGTAAACGAAAAAACTAGAGGGTACACAATCTGGTACCGAAGCTTAAAATCTCGTATTCGTCCCAGTGCCCTTGACCTTTGACCTATAGGTGATTTTTTTTCCTGACGTAAGGTGGGGTGCCGTCGAGCCCCTTTTTGCCCATTGCGAGCAAATCGGACGGTAAACGAAAAAACTAGAGGGTACACCATGCTGGTACCGAAACTTAAAATCTCGTATTCGTCCCCGTGACCTTGACCTTTGACCTCTGCATGACTTTTTGTTTTTTCTGACGCAAGCTAACGTGCCGGCAAGTCCCTTTTTGCCCATTGCGAGCAAATCGGACGGTAAACGTAAAAACTATCGGGTACACAAGCTGGCATCGAAACTTAAAATCTCGTATTCGTCCCCGTGACCTGGACCTTTGACCTCTAGGTGATCTTTGACCTCTAGTCCGCGCGCCAGCACACTGCGCACCCGATGATGCGCCGCGTAGTAGTCCGGGTTCACCCGGACCGCCACCGGTGGCCGAACTCGCGCAGCGGCCCCTACACGCTGACGATTATCTCCGATGAGACTCAGCAGCGAACAGGCCGCCGCCACGGATGGAGATGACGACGCCGACCGAACCCCACCGCCGACCGAGTCCACCAGAAGTTGCGCCAGCTCCTCCGAGATGGCACCACCATCGACGTCTCCCGAGAGATAGGGCGGCGGCCGAAACGCGCCAGCGCCTGCCGCCGAGTCCCCATCACGGCAGCGCCCAAACGCTGCGACTCCGCCCGCGCCGCACACCAGGGGTGTGGCGCCGAGCAGAGCCGGGGCGGCAGACAGCAGCACCGCCCGGGGCGGGCAGGGCGCGCAGTCACGGCCCGGCACTGGAGCCGGGGCGCCTCCCCCGGCAGAGGAGAGCGCCGCGGGAGAAACGGCCGGCGAGGGGCCGGAGCGGGCCGCCGAGACCGTAGCCCTTCCCGCCGACCGAAGTGCCGCTCTAATCCTGACGTCTCGTCTGGGCCGACGGCGCCGCGCGCCGCGGCGGCCGCAGCCCAGACGGCCGCGAGGGTCGGGCGCGCTGGTCGAAGTCAGCCACCGGCACGTGCTGGGCGGGCGGCACCGCTGGGCCGGCGGCGGCCGGGGTGAGAAAAATTCCCAGTCGGTCCATGTCGCTGGTGCGTGAGTCGTCGATGGCCGCCGCCCACCCGTGATGCGCGACGATTAACATCAGGCGGACGCGGGACCAGTACCAGGCGTGGTGGTCACCGGGCGGTCCGCCGCTGTCACCGATGATCAGCAGCGCTCTCACCTCTTCCTTCTCGCGGGTGCCGAACCGCACAGATGACCCGTTCTGCATCCGCAGCTCCTCCAGCCAGAGGCGCCGCTGAGCTAAGCTGGGCCCCGTCGCCGTCACCTCGACCCCGAACACCGGCTTCCTCTCCCCCGGCTCCGGCACAGGCTCAGTCGCCGCTGCCGCTGGTGCCGCTCCGATCAGTCCGGCACCGGTGAGTCGGGTGATGACGGCCTCTACCACGGCTTCCACGTCCAGCGTCGAGCTCCGAGAACGGGTACGAGTCGGTGAGCGTGACATCGTCACCGCCGGTAGTCCGCTGTCGTGCCGGAGTCCGGAGGCCGTCACACCAGTCGCGCGTTGTTGTCGGCCGAGGCTCTCGACCGACACGTGTATTTCCTAATACAGACGAGTCGCGACTGACTCCACACAAAACTGCGGGGACCGGCTTCGTACCGTCGCCAACAAAGCCGGCTCTCCATTGGCTGTCGCCAGCCCACCAGCCGCTACCGATTGGTCAGCTGACCATCACGCCACCTACTGACCCCAGGACAGGTCACCGACAGATGGCGCGAGACCGGGCATCAGCCGGGTTACATTGCGTCGGTATATACCGAATTGAAAAAACTCTCTTCTGGAAAATTCCAAACATGACAGGCAGCCATGATCTCGGACATCTACCCTTATCTAAATTATAACATACACCCATATTATCCGAAAAAATAGTAAACGGTTCGCCGTCAGACATAAGCGCTACTGCCACCAGAGCAGCGGCGTACTCAGCTACATAAATAGGCACAACACTTGGCAAATTAATAGATAATGGGACACAGCCCGGCCGCACAATGCCAATGCATGTCGGTGTAGCGTCTACAAAAATATTGCGCTCATGCAAATCCGACCAGGCGATCCTGTCAGCATATCGCCACTCCGTTGCTCCAGACACATACGGCATTGCAGCCTCGCACGCGCATCGATCGCCATCCCGAACCGCCGTCACAACTTCCAGTGGTAGTTTCATAAATGGACGGACAAAATTAACAAAACCGGCAAGCCGCTGCCGCCACGCCAGCGGCCAGGCAGGCGAACACCGCGACAAAGCACTCCGCAGAGGCACAATTACGTCAGATTTAACACGTGCCGAACACTTAATCAAATCAATACATACGCCCAAAAATGTAACAGCGCTAGCGGGAATAAGATCAGATTTTTCCAAATTAATACACAGACCAACTTCTGTTAAAAATTTGCACACACCGTCCAACGATGTAGGATCACGCGCGAGAAACAGAAAATCGTCTATATACGCAATACCTATCACCCCAGGAAATCGCTCCTCCACCAGCTTCACAGTAACATACGAAAACAGTTGCATCTCTGCTGGCGCCACCTTAAGCCCCATGGGCAGCCTAGTAAATACATAAGTTTTCCCCTCATAACTAACCCCAAAATGTTTCTGCGTTGAAGGCGCTAACGGTATGTGAAAAAATCCGTCACGAAGGTCTATTTTAATAGCATATTTAAAGCCTTTAAATGCTAATTCTAACGCACGCTCAGCTGACGGCAACACACACGGACGGTCAGGCAAAAAGGGCGTCAGTTCTGACATGTCGTATACCAGCCGAGCCACCGTCTCAGACTTTGCCACCGGAAACAGTCTGTAGCACGCCGTAGGCCTGCCGAGCCGCAAGACACCCGTCGCCACACAGTCCTCGACAGCGGCACTCATCAGTCTCGAACGTGGCGTGACGCGCCACACAGGCGGCACCATCACCGGCACCCGCACCTTCAGTCTGCGCGCCAGCACACTGCGCACCCGATGATGCGCCGCGTAGTAGTCCGGGTTCACCCGGACCGCCACCGGTGGCCGAACTCGCGCAGCGGCCCCTACACGCTGACGATTATCTCCGATGAGACTCAGCAGCGAACAGGCCGCCGCCACGGATGGAGATGACGACGCCGACCGAACCCCACCGCCGACCGAGTCCACCAGAAGTTGCGCCAGCTCCTCCGAGATGGCACCACCATCGACGTCTCCCGAGAGATAGGGCGGCGGCCGAAACGCGCCAGCGCCTGCCGCCGAGTCCCCATCACGGCAGCGCCCAAACGATGCGACTCCGCCCGCGCCGCACACCAGGGGTGTGGTGCCGAGCAGAGCCGGGGCGGCAGACAGCAGCACCGCCCGGGGCGGGCAGGGCGCGCCGTCACGGCCCGGCACTGGAGCCGGGTCGCCTCCCCCGGCAGAGGAGAGCGCCGCGGGAGAAACGGTCGGCGAGGGGCCGGAGCGGGGCGCCGAGACCGTAGCCCTTCCCGCCGACCGAAGTGCCGCTCTAATCCTGACGTCTCGTCTGGGCCGACGGCGCCGCGCGCCGCGGCGGCCGCAGCCCAGACGGCCGCGAGGGTCGGGCGCGGTGGCCGAAGTCAGACACCGGCACGTGCTGGGCGGGCGGCACCGCTGGGCCGGCGGCGGCCGGGGTGAGAAAAATTCCCAGTCGGTCCATGTCGCTGGTGCGTGAGTCGTCGATGGCCGCCGCCCACCCGTGATGCGCGACGATTAACATCAGGCGGACGCGGGACCAGTACCAGGCGTGGTGGTCACCGGGCGGTCCGCCGCTGTCACCGATGATCAGCAGCGCTCTCACCTCT
Organism: Chirona hameri; assembly: GCA_036785665.1. Classification (NCBI taxonomy): domain Eukaryota; kingdom Metazoa; phylum Arthropoda; class Thecostraca; order Balanomorpha; family Balanidae; genus Chirona; species Chirona hameri. The sequence goes on along the minus strand of JAXIVJ010001438.1, from coordinate 130,645 downwards.
TCCTTCTCGCGGGTGCCGAACCGCACAGATGACCCGTTCTGCATCCGCAGCTCCTCCAGCCAGAGGCGCCGCTGAGCTAAGCTGGGCCCCGTCGCCGTCACCTCGACCCCGAACACCGGCTTTCTCTCCCCCGGCTCCGGCACAGGCTCAGTCGTCGCTGCCGCTGGTGCCGCTCCGATCAGCCCGGCACTGGTGAGTCGGGTGATGACGGCCTCTACCACGGCTTCCACGTCCAGCGTCGAGCTCTGAGAACGGGTACGAGTCGGTGAGCGTGACATCGTCACCGCCGGTAGTCTGCTGTCGTGCCGGAGTCCGGAGGCCGTCACACCAGTCGCGCGTTGTTGTCGGCCGAGGCTCTCGACCGACACGTGTATTTCCTAATACAGACGAGTCGCGACTCAACCTAGAGACTACTACGACTACTACGCGGTCTGTGCTGCCGTTGTTGTTTTTTTCTGACGCAAGCTGGGGTGCCGGCGAGTCGTTTGAGCTCCTTTGCGATTAAATCGGACGGTAAACGAAACAATTAGAGGGTACCCCGTGCGATGACATTTCAGTGACCTCTGGAGGTCAAACCATTTGTCCTAGGTCAAAACGGATTGCATATTCGTGCATAAATCGATAAGATCTACCCATATGCTAAGTTTGGGGAAAATCGGAACTCGACGCTGAAAACGAATACGAATACGACGCTAACTTGACGCACATGGCCAAACTTACCTTCAGAAGTATTTTATTTACCCAGAGGGTGTCATCCCTATCTCCGTAACGTGTCCACTTCTACTTATGACTTCACCCAGTAGTCAATTCTGGCGCATGTCGTCTGCAGTTGGTTAAAACTGTTTTTCGCAAATAACTTTTTGACAAATATAGATACAGCAATGATTTTGATGTCATCGTGTTCGCCTCGTCAGAATACGTCGATTCATACAAATTCCATGTGGTTTAGAATCAAAATTTCATCGAAGGGGCGGGGCTTAGAGCCTCAGCTGGTGACCGCCGAACCGCAGGGGGACCGTAAACAAGGCCCTGACCTTTGATGACCTCTAGTGACCTCAATATTGATCTGAGCCTAAAATGATCCAGAATATTTGGATTTGCCTTGTTTTGAGCTTTCCAACGCTGTCTTTTCCTTTTTCGTAACATTTTTACTTTCCGAGTTAGATGATATTTATTTCTCCCGAAATAGCATTAACTGCAATGGCGGAGGAGGCCGATAGATCCACATGACGTCACGCTCTGACGTCATGATCACACAGAATCGCCGGATGACTCTACCTCCTATATATGGCCTTGTATTTACCGTGCTTCAGACAAGGCTTATATATGTCCTTGCCTTCGGATTGTGTCTTGCGCCACTAATGTTTCTTTTGCCTATGTCGATTGCTACCAAATTACTTCCATATTTTTTCACCAAAGAATTACTTTTATCACAAAGATAAAAAATAAGGTATCGTTAAGTCATTAACGATCACTTTTTGAGTGAACCTTTTGGGGGGGGGCAAACAGGCCACTTTGGGCTTGGGGGGGGGGGGGTGGCGGCCGCCCTAAATGCCCCCCCTGGATCCGCCAGTGAGTATGCATATAGTTTTGATAAACAATACAAATTTACGGCCTTCTGCCCTGAATCGGCGCGATATAAGGACGTTTTTGACAATATAAAAAGAAATTGTATTAAAAAATATAATCAAATCGTGTTGGGTAAAAAATTTCCAAGGTGAACTATTCCACTAATACTATTTGTAATTTTAATACTATTTTCGGTTTGTTAAAACTTGTATTTTATGGTGAGCAGCTATTACCTGGATGTTTGTCAGACTATTTGGCAGACTATTGCTTGGACGTTGGATATCATTCACATCTTGAGCACCTTTCGTTGAATTCTCGGTTATATTGCCTTGCCCATTTTTCGTTTCGATATCGATAAAACAACTGCCACCTCACTCTTCCACCATGAAGGTGATCGGAGGGACTAGATGATGAAGTGTAACCACGAAACACGTTTTTATCACAAAATATAAATGATTAGGTGTTAGCAGTTTTCTCAATACTCTTAACTCTAGTGGTGGTAAGCTCTGTGTGGTCTACTGTAACTTGGGGACTACCAGGCCCTTCTCAGTGTCTTTGAAATAGCTGAGCAGCTAGGGTGAATGGGGAGAAATGAAAGACATACCTATTTCGATTTAAACTATTCTGTTCCACAATCGCATGTGAAAAACATATAAGCTTTGTCAGTAGACACACTCCCTTTAAAGGGAATAATTCACCTTTAACACGCGTTCTGAACTGAGATAACATAATCGTAATGCGGGTCGAAAAAGGGAGTGTGGTGAAATAATATCTTCTCTACGCTCAGTAATTTCAACACAGGATCGAAAATAACGAATTTGTATCGAGATTTAGCGGTTCCGACCGGCCGGCGTTACATGCGGGATATTCTCACACTCTGATACAGATGCCCTTATGGACTCCCTTAGTGCTCAAAGACTGGGAGATGATTTGTAATCCCTGTCTCAAATGAGCTTTTGTAAGTTATTCAGCCAAGTGACTTCGAAGCTATAGGGATACATGGTCATGTCGCTGGGTACAGGACGTTATGACTCGAGCTGCAAAGGTCAGAAACGGCCGGAAGCGATATCGCTCATACTGCTGTGCCGCAGAAGTTCATAAAGATAAATAGGAGAAGCCATGAGGTAACATCGTATATGGTGAGGTGAAGCGCTGCAGGAGGAAAGTGGCGACGAAGCTTGGTAAGCATCTGTGATCGTCAGAGATTGTATCGCTATCTCGCCTATATGTGTTCATCCCAGGTCCTTAACCCGCGACTTACTGGGGGAGGCTATTTCCCCCCCCCGTTATTTTGCAATAACTCCTAAACCAACACCAGTATCGTCACCAATCTTGCAGTACCTTCTCTCACATCAATTCTACACATGTTGACCAAAGTCAAAAGATTAGGTTATAATAGGTCAACCGGGAATGACGTCAGAGTGACGTCATGTTCTTCGGTTTTTGTTGGAAAATAATGGTTTGCGGAAAACGTTGGCAAAGGTACATTGTTTGAGATAAATTCAATTGTCTTAAATCAAATTACTGACAATAGAGCGGGCTATCAAACTGCTATCTCGCATTTTTGAGTTTTTTGAAATTCAAAATTTTGAGAAATCCAAATACTTTTTGTTTTGTTTTTACAACAAACAAAAAAATCCGAATTATCCAAAAACCGTAATATATATGATCGATACGTGTACGGTGAATATGTGTTCCAAATTTGAAGTCGATATCTTCGAAAATGACTGACTTATGACCTTTAAATGTCAAAAATCGACCACCTCTCACAGCATTACTATGCATAAAAAATGCATTTCGGTTTTTGCTTTTTACTTCTATTTATATGGAACAAACAATGTTCTAAGGTCATTTTTCACGTTCTAGACGAAAAACAAACCCATAAACATGTGCTACAACGCCAAATGACCGTAATCTTCAGTTTGACCCCGTGACCTCGGATGACCTTGACCTGACCCAAGGTCATAAACAGCTTAGAATGGTACTTAGAAGTGTCAGACACACGAATCATACCGATTTATCGACTGCTTATACGTTTAATATCGCAATTTTGCGCGAAAATTCCATCCACCGAGACCTTTTGACACGGTCAAACATTTTGTACTTGACCTGACCTGTGACGTCATCGCTGACCCGAGGTCAACAATATTAGGTTTCCCTCGATAATAAATTTACCAGGTCTATCGAATCCCCCCCCCCCCCAGTAAGTAGCGTTATGGAATATACCCCAGTAACTAGCGGGTTAAGCTCATCCTCGACGGATAAGTTCGAAGGATGAAAAAAAGTAAATTTGAAGAAGGAATTATCAGGTTAGCTTTTGGAAACATTTGTCCATGGTGAACTATATCTTTTGACATTCAGCTTCAACAATTTCATGCTGTGTCAAACTAACCAGTAAGGCGCCGTATACGGCGCCTTACTGGTTCATCGCCAACTATAGTTGGCGATGAACGAGCAAGCGCGAAGGAAATGTATGGGGAATTTCAACTCGATCGGGCAAGTAGTTTCTGAGATACAAAAAAGGGTGCGCACGTGCGCACGTGCAGAGGCATCCCACCCCTGACTTGTGGGAAATTGGCGAATGAGAGGTCCCTAACCACACACCAAATTTGAACACAATCGGCTCAGCCGTTCCAGATATATATAATAGGGGTGTGCACGTGGGCACGTGCAGAGTCACCCCACCCCTGAGTTGTGTGAAAGTGGCGGCTGAGGGGTCCCTAACCACACACGAAATGTGCACATAATCAGCCCAGCCGTTGCGTAGTTATTGCGAGAAAACACTTTTTCAACACCCCTCACGCGGCACGCGGCACGCGCCACGCGCAGTGGTAGTCGCCCACATGAGTCGGCACTGGTCTCGAACAGGGTAGGTTAGATGGGGCTGCTCAGCAAAGAAGTCCGCTTGTCAATCAGACGTGCGGTTGCAGGGTCTGGCCGCTCATAATCAGATTTTTCCCATACACCACGGAAGGACGAGCGAGCGCTTCGCGCTCGCTCGTAACAAGGCTGTGGGAGGATTTTCAGCGCGGTTTTGACATTGGGAGCGTGATCCGGATGTCGCCTGTCGCTGTCTGTTTCTCATCCCTCTGCAGTCTGCCCTCTGCCCTCTCTGCACCATCTTCGACTTCTGCTCAGGGGCGGAACTTTATATCTCTTTGGGAGGGCCCAAGCCCCCCCCCCCAATGCTGAGCTGAGCCCCCCCCCCCCCCCCAATGGTGCTCCGGCCCCCCCCCCAATGTTTTCCAAAATTTGTGCCCCTCTAAAATTTTAAAGGACTACCCGTATAGATTGTTCTGTTTTTAATTTTGCGTATTTCATCATATCAAGATGTGATTCCATCTGAGGGGTATTCCATCTTAGAAGTATACGAGCATTGCGATTCCATCTGCGACTGCCTTTCGATTATGATATAATGGGTAAGTTGGTAGCATGGATTCTCTTCTGCTAACAAGTCCGTAGATACAAGGTTCAAGCGTTCAGATTAGCGAATAGCGGAGGTGGAGCATGACGAATTAGCGATCGGAGTGCTCTATTTAAATGGTGTTCAATGGAATTTGTTATAAATTTATTGTTTACCTGAAATAAGGCTGATATTTTATGCAGCCTTTTTGGCTCTCTGGTATTGCAATATCCTAAATATCCAACATCCATGCTAAAATAATAGTTTGATCCGGAGGAACATCGATGGGATCGTGCCATCAAAGGGGCAAGGGCATCGGGTATGGGGTCATCGTGGCCAGGGGGGCTAGGGGTCCATGGCTGTTCCAGGAGGTTAACCGAGGTCGGCCTGAGTAGGTCCTTGGTTGACCAAACGAACCCTCGGTCAGCATGAGCGAGCCTCGTTGGGCCTGGAGGGAAGCTCGGTCAATCTGAGGGGGCACTCCGTCGACTTGAAGGAGTCCTTCGTCCACCCGAGGGGGTTCCAGTCGGCCTAAGGAGCCATTGTTTGGCCTGAGGGTTCCCCTGCCGGCCTGATCGGCCTGATGGCCCTCGGTCGGCTTGAGGGAACCTCGGCCGACTTGAGGGGCCCTTGGTTGGCCTGAGGGGTGTCCAGTCGGACTGACGAGCTCTGCTTCGGCCTGCGGAGGGGGAGGGGGGCTCTGTCGGCCTGGAATGGTCCTCGGTCGGCCTGGGTGGGAGCTCGGTTGGCCTAAGGGGCCCTCTATCGGCTTGAGGGAACCTCGGCCGGCTTGAGGGGGCCCTTGGTCGGTCTGAGGAGCTTTTGTTCGGTCTAAGGGGCTCTTTGTCGGCCTGAAGGACCCTTTGTCGGCTTGAGGGTACCTCAGGCGGCCTGAGCGGCCCTCGGTATACCTGAGGGGACCTCGGTTGGCGTGAGGGGCCCTGAGTGGGCTTAAGGGGCCCTCGGTTGGCCTGAGTGGCTCTCGCTTAGCCTAAGTGGCCCTCGGTATACCTGAGTGGGCCCTCGGCATGCCTGAGGGGACCTCGGTCGGCGTGAGGGACCCTCGGTCAGCTTGAGGGGGACTTCAGTTGGTCTGAGGAATCCTCGGTCGGCCTGAGTGGCTCTCGTTCGGTCTGAAGGGACCTCAGCCAGCTTGAAGTTTGTTTTCGGTATGAGGATTCCTTGGTCGGCCTGAGGGGCTCTCAGGCGGCCTGAATGGGCCATTGGTCTGCCTGACGGGGTCCTCTGGCGGCCTCAGGCGGCTCTCGGTCGGCTTGAAGGGCCCTCGGTCGTCTTAGTCGACTTGCAAAAAAAAACGTTTTCGGCCTGAGGTGCCTTCGGTCAGTTTCAGGAGGTGCTTTTACGGCCTGAGGGGCCTTCGGTCAGCTTGAGGAGGCATTCGGTTGGCCTGAGGGGCCCTTAGTCGGCCTGATTGACCCTCGGTCGGCCTAAAGGGGTCCCTAGTGTGTCTGTGGGACTCTTCTGTCGGCCTTAGGGGACTCTCGGTCGACTTGAGGGTCCCTTGGTCGGCTTGAGGGGGCCCTTGGTCGGCCTGAATGAGAACTCAGTCGGCCTGAGGGGGCCATCGCACAGTGGGCGTTCCGGCCGGTCTAGCCTCGCGGAACTCAAAAAAATACATTACCGATTGTGATAACAAAATGTATATCAATCGACTGCAAAATGTCCATTGATCACCAAGATCACATTGATTTGATCATTCGATGTTTTGTTCATAGAGGAATGGGACTTTAAACACAAGAGTTCACATCACCTTTAAAAACTCATCGTTCACGGGCGATTTAAACGTTCTGGCAAATGTGATGATGAGGCAATATGCTTGCATTTTCCGCACCTAGTGTGTTATAGTGTGATGTAATGATATGTTGTCGTGCATATGATAGTTAGATCTAGAAGATTGAGCAAATCAATAAGCCAAATAAATATTAAATATATCGCCTTATCTCTGTTGATGCTTACAAATAATATAATTAAATTCGATAGTGCCGATATAAAAAGTATCATCAGGTAGCGAATCAAAACTAGCAACAGGATGTGCACTGGGATCTTATATAACGGGTCAAGCTTGAAAAAGTTGCGCAAACTTGCGCCTTAGCCTTTTATGTAACATTTTGCAAGAAGTTTCCGTATTTACTTGAGCGCCCGGGTGTAGGAACCCAGCGCATGGTATATGATCTAAGCTCGCATTTGAAGGTTTTTATTTCAACGATGACATAAAACTACCACCAAACTACAGCGGACTCAGAAGTGTCCTCATTGGTTGGTGGACAGACTGGCACAACATCACAGCAGAGCGTCACAGCAGCAGTGATAGTGACTAGCTGTAACTCGTCATAGTGCTGTGAAATGTGTGAAGAATTAAATAAATGTAAGGTTCATGAACAAGGTCTACCTCTACCTGGAATAGTTATATAAAGTATACATGCGTAAATAATAAATAGGGTGAAATGTACGTCCGCCGAAGCATCAATTATCTAAGGACATGGCAAAAAATGACTTTTGTCCTAGCTTACCGGAACCGAGTTGTCAAATATACCTAGGTTTCGTTTTTGAACGTTTCGAATAATATTAATGCGTTTATCTGAGACGACTGGCCCTCGGGAGACCAATATACAATATGTTACAATGCATTGCGCATTTAGTAGTTGTGCGTGTAGCAGATATGTACTAATTTCATGTATTCGTCTTATACACCCAGAGGATACACCAAGAGCAAAATGTTGGGATATCTATTGGGGATAGCCATTAGAGTCGTGCCCCAAGTTCTACAACAGATACTTATCTTTCAAGTTCTGACCACATCTGGTACCATATTTCCCTGATGTGGAAAAGCCTAACCCTAATTCAAAGCAGGAATACATTTATGATGGCAAATTTGCACAATGTGTGAAAATGTACGATCTCTCAACATGGCAAACAAATATAAACCAAGCAAATATTAAACAAGTCAGCAAAGGCCAGTCAGCAAACAAGCGAAACGTTTCGAACGCTGCCGAAATTTTTTTCTGGATACCTCAAAAACCTCATTATTGCACGCTATTAAAATTATTATTGTTGCAAAATCATATTAACCCGCGAGTTAATTGGGGGGGGGGGGGGGCTATCTCTCCCTCAGTTATTTTGCGATATCTCCTAAACCAACACCGGTATCGTCACCAAACTTTCAATACTCTCTCTCTCTCACATTAATTTTACACATGTTTGCTGAAGGAAAAAGACTAGCTTATGATAGGTCAACCGGGAATGACGTCAGAGTGACGTCATGTTCTGCGGGCTTTGTTGAAAAATAAGGGTTTGCAAAATACGCTGTCAAAAGTACATTTTTTAAGACAAATTAAATTGTCATATCCCAAATGACTGAGAATCGACTTGGCTATCAAACTGCAATCTTCGATTTTTGATTTTATTGAAATTCAAAAGTTTGAGAAATCCAAAGACCCAAAAATATAGTTTTTGCAATATTTTCCAAACAAATCAGTTATCCAACACTGGAATATATGTCAACAAGACGTGTCCAGTGAATATGTGTACCAAATGTTAAGTCAATATCGTCAAAAATACTTTACTTATGACCTTTCAAAGACAAAAATCGACCACCTCTCACAGCATTACCATGCATAAAAATGCATTTTCGTTTTTGCTTTTTACTTCTATTTCTATGGAATAAACAATGTTATAGGGTCATTTTTCGGGTTCGAGACGAAAAACGAACCAATAAACATGTGTTACAACGCCTAATAACCGTAATCGGCAGTTTGACCTCGTGACCTCGGATGACCTTGACCTGACCCAAGGTCATAAAAAGCTTAGAATGGTACTTAGAAGTGTCAAACACACGAATCGTACCGATTTATTGACTGCTAATGCGTTATCGCAATTTTGCGCGACAATTCCATCCACCGAAACCTTTATGACACGGTCAAACATTGTGTCTTTGACGTGACCTGTGACGTTATCGGTGACCCTGAGGTCAACAATATTAGGTTTCCCCCACACATTTTCAAGGGACATCGAATGCCGTTTGAATTGGTAAAATCAGTTCAGTAATTCCGGAGATCCGAGGAGATCCAAATTGTAGCCCTAATGTTCTGTATCGCAACTTGCAAGCAATCCCCGCGTTACAAAAGCCCTGCAACATGTCCGCTATTTAACGTAATGTATTCCTTGATTAATTGGCTTTCTAATGATGTTTCGCTGGTTGATGCATGTTGTAAGGTAAAAAAGTTATAGGGGTTAATAGGTTTCGCGAGGCTACATTCCCTTTTACGCCCACTGTGCATCGGTCGGCTCGAGTGGCTCTTGCCAGGCCTGAGCGGGCCCCAGACTGGTCTTAGAGGGCCATTGTCTAGGCCAGAAAGAACCCGGCGGTCTGAGAGGGGCCTCAGTTGGTTTGATACAGTATTTTCCAGGCCTTAGAGCCTTAGGCTCCTTGTCTTTCGGAAATGACCTTTGTCATGCCTGAGAGGGCCCTATGCCTGTCTGAAAGGTATGTTTACCAGTTTGAAAGGACCCTTAATCGTCCAAGGGGAGGCGCTTTTCCGGTCTAAGAGAGCCCTAAGTCCCTAAGAGAGGACCCTCCGCTTCTTTGATAGGATCATCGGTCGACCAGAGATGACCACCGTCTGTTCTGAGAGGGCCTTACGCGTGTCTAAGAGGGCCATTGTCAGACCTAAGAGGGCCCTGTGCAAGTCTGAGAAAGCGCTCGGCCATTCTGGAGAGCTCTTAAACGGGCTGAGAGAGCCATTCGTCGGTCGGAAGCAGTCTTGCAGACTCGGAGTCGTAATCTGAGTCTATTGAAGTCGATATTTTTTGCCGGAGTCGGAGTAAGTTAAATTTTGCCGACTCCGTCTGGCATGTGACAATTATGTATGAGGAACGTGTTTTTCAGATGCATTCTTAAAGGGATATTGCCAGCTCCGGAGGATTTCTAAAAAGCAACTTAAATGAATGGTGGGGATCAACAATCATGTATGCTCAAGCTCAAACTTGCTCCTTCAGCACCTAAAGCAGTGTATCGGCAAAGCATTTGTATTTATTTCTGACTCCAAAACGTTGGTCCCAGTTGTGCTCAGTACTAGATTCATGATGGCCGCTCTCATCCAGTTTGGCTGTGGTATTGGCGCCCCCCCCCCCCCCCAAGCCCGTACGAATTCGCCGAGACTTGACATTGAAAAGTATATCTGTGTTATAAGGTATAGGTCGCATAACTCCTACGGTCCCAAAGTTGAGCCATAGCAATTCTTGCTGTTTTATTATGAAAGAGGCTAAGGTTGTTGAAAATATAATTAACCGCATACACTTTTTAATTTTAAAGTGCATTGACGAAATGGTGATGTTGTGTTTGCAACATTCCAAAGAAAATAACAGTCTGCAAAGAAGTGATTCTAAATAGAGATGTGGCGACTCCAACTTTACGAATGCTTGGCAAGCATGACTGGTGCACATAATTTTTTTTTATCTAATGGGGGGAGTTTCGGGAACCAAATTTTGCAGGTGAAATCGGACACGCTTAATCGGCCGATACAAACCAAATACTCCACATTGGCCTGCGAGGTGGCAATGTCCCTTTAATTAGCCACCGATGGCGATAATTTAACATTTAACAGCTTCAAAATTGTGTTGCTGTCCTTACAAAAATGCTATGACCAGTCAATGTTTACCTATCAACTTCAGTTAAGTAATTTTTCAATTTTATGGTCTGAAACAAGGAAATTTGAGCTTTTTTTCCCTGTATGAAGCGGACAAAATAGTTCCACAATTGTAATCATTGTAATAGTTTTATAATACGTATATTATATAATAATTATACACTACACACGCATATATATAGTATTGGACGTTTAGTTTCAACTTGAGCATTCGGCCGTTGCCCAACCGATTTCATAAAGTTCCACCACTGCTTCTGCTGTTTGTCCGTGCTGTCTTACTCCTCTCACTCCATCACTCTCTTCTTTGTCCTGTTCTCGCTGCGTTGTGTCCTCCGACGAGATGTTTTATATCAATCGGCAATAGCCATTAGCCAATAACTGTCCTTTGACAATGCGCTCGCTACACTATTTTCACAAGTACTAAGAGGATGAACACAAGGGAAGAAAATGTTAGGAATTATACAAATTGCCGGGTTTCAAAATGCATAGCGCAATGAAACGTTCCAGCCTCTAGGGTTATAGGGCCTTGCCTCTAGGCATCGAGGAAAACAAAGTTTGATTGGCAGACATTCACGGCGTGGAAGAGAATGGCTGCGATCGCATCAAAACTGGCCTAGATCAGTAGATCAGCCGAATGCATGAGCACTATGTTCAACCAGCAGACGTGTTTGGCGTGCTAAAAGCGTTGCGCCTCAACGTGGGCGGGGCTATCGGGGTCACGAGATAAGGGTGGACTCCGACCCGAGGTAGCCGACAACTGCATCAGGTGCTTGTCCCATGGCGGAAACTAGTGGCGTCTATGATGATATAATATTGAATAGATGACCCGCAGTAACCAGTACTGATAACAGCAGAAAACTCTCTAACCATGAGAGTTTTCAGTTGCAGTTAATAATGCGATCCTTTTGCTCGCATTATTAACTGCAAATTATAGTGAACGGCAGACCGCTTGGGAGCCTAATTTTCGGCGATAACTTTTGAAGGAACCAACTGGCATGAACGAATTTCTTGCAATTGGTATTTCAGCCCTGCGCCAATTTGTAATATTAACCCGGCATTGACTGGGGTCTCAGCCGAACGCCATTGACTGGGGGGGGGGGGGGGGGGGGGGCGTTAAACGCCTCCCTGGTTATCTTCCGAACCAATGATCGCATCGAGACGCGCGAGGCGACATTCGAAAGCTCTCAATGAGATGAATATAAAGCATGCTCAAAAATTTCAAAGTGAGGTAAAATGTCAGGTCAGGTCAAAGGTCAAAATCGACGTATTTTAGTTTATGGGCCATACTTTCCAGCAAAAGCCATCGATTACGACCATGATCACCCAAAGTGCTGCCAAAGGTAGTATACACATCCCGCATGGGCTAAAGTGAGATTGTTGGCAAAGATCAAGGTCAAGGGTGGAGTTTTCCTCTGACGTCAGAGCCTAGCTCCGCCCTGGCTAACCTTGAACCGGCGCTGTCCGACCCGTGACCGGTCGGTTGCCGAGTGGTGTGTGGGGCGGGCGAGGGTGGGACTACAGAGCAACAAGGCGTTAGCCTCTATCCGAGCTCGTATAGCCTCTATCCGAGCTCTCATTACGATCGTGAATGGAAAGTGTCCTAAATTTGCATGTGACCATCCTTGAGAATAAAAAATTAGCGCTGGACCAGAAGCGTCCATTGCGAGAAATTCGTCCCTGACAGTTGATGAATTCAAAAGTTATCGCCGACAATTAGGGTCCCAAGCGGTCTGCCGTTCACAGTAGCAACGGAAGCCAACGATAAAATGGGAAGCAAAATTGGCTCATATTCCAAGCAGATTCATGCTGCATGCAACAAGTCCATTCAGCCAGACTGAACTTGTTTCTAGAGAGTTGCCAGCCCACCTGAAGCCAGCCCACCTGAAGAATTACGGCAGGGTAATGTCATCCTTGGACCTTGTCTGATCGATAGTAGAGCGAAACATCTGTTAAAGGCAGACTTGTCAATGATTCAATGTGAATCTACTACTTTTGATTGAATCATTCTTATTTCAAATGAATGACTCATGAATCGATTCACCTCATGCGCAAACCTGTTGTGAGTCACTGATTGAATCATTCATACAGAGAAAATAGGCTGATTGAATCATTCATTGCTCAAAGAATCATTCTTTTTTGGTCGAACAGCATAAACTGTCCACAAAATATGCCAGCGGCCCAGCATTCATCTGTGCCCTGTGGACAAACCAGGCACTTAATGGCCAATTATATGAGCTCTGTGTCCTGAGCTGTAGCCTGTAATTCATCTATGCGTAAAGAAAGCGAGGCTTTGTGTCCAACTCCAGTGGGCACAAAGCCACTGTTCAATCAGCCCTAACTAGGTGAATACCTTGGAACTGGTAGGGTTAGGGGTAGGTACCTAAATACTTAGAAAAGGTAACTAACTCATACTTTGGTTCATAAATCACACAGTACACGCACACCTTTTTCACACGAAAAATTATCAAAAGGTAGCCACCTTTTCCTAATTTCTAGGCTATACCATATCAAAAACTAAATCATAAACAAACATTTGCATGACCTCCGCATGTCCCAAATATCACTGTCGCATCAGCGCCGCTTTATTCCACATCATGCTTTATAAACAATAATACCTAATGCAAAATCAAAATAAACGTTCTATTCGCTTAAAAAAGTGAAACGTAAAGTCATTAATGCTTTTGGAACTTGGAATTTGCTATTATAATAAATATTATAAATATCATTTTATAATCAAAATAAACAACACGCGTGTCCAATTGGCTCACATTCACATTCACATTCGGAAATACATTCGCGGACTATTTGGATTGGCTTGAAAATTAGTACACAGATAGATCACGACCTAGTGATCATTCTGGTAAAATCTTAGAGTCGCAAATTTAAATCAAAGGAGTTAGAGCAGGTCAGATAGGTTTAAGGTCAAACAGCGGACTATTCCGATTTGCATGAAAATTAGCACACTAGTAGGACTTAACCTCCTTATCACGCTCATGAAATCTTAGAGTCGCACATTCAAAATCAAAGGATTTAGAGCAGGTCATATGTTTAAGGTCAAACGGCACACTATTCTGATGTGCATGAAAATTGGCACACAGGTAGAGCATGACCTCCCTATCACGCTCATAAAATCTTAGAGTCGCACATTCAAAATAAAAGGAGTTAGACAAAGGAGTCGACACTTCCCTTTAATGTTGAGTGATTGAATCAAGATTGAATCATTCATTATGGTAATGTTGAGTGATTGAATCATGATTGAATCATTCATTATGGCAATGTTGAGTGATTGAATCATGATTGAATCATTCATTATGGTAATGTTGAGCGATTGAATCATGATTGAATCATTCATTATGGTCCGTGAATCACTGTGAATCGACTCATGACAAATATGAATCATTGAGAAGTCTGGTTAAAGGAAATAGTTCACCTTGGCAAATTTTACCCAACACGATTTGATTATATTTTTTAATACAATGTATTTTTATTTGTCAAAAATGGCCTTATATCGCGTCGATTCAGGACAGAAGGCCGTAAATTTGTATTGTTTATCAAAACTATATGCATACTCTCTGAGTCAGAGTCCTGACGTCACGCGAATGTAAACAATGGTTCAGCCAATCAGATTCGAAAGTAGTCGCGTAAAGATAGACTCGCATTGGAGATGTGCCAACCGGCGGCCGGCGATCGCTTGCTAGCACCAGCTGCAAGCTGATTGGCTGATGGTATAGCCTCTGCCCGGGCTAGAACCAGTACAACATTCTTTCGCCAGCACCGCATTCCTTCGCTAAAAACTCAAATATATTCGGCTGGAGAGTCTTCTCAGTCAAGAAAACTTGCAGATAGGGGTTTCCCAACACGGGCTACAAAATTGCTATCTCAGTTTAAAACTAATGTTGAAGGTGAACTATTTCCTTTAACCATCGCCCTACCAGGGGCGGAACTTTGTATCTCTTTGGGAGGGCCCGACAGACCCCCGCCCCCTGAGGGCTTTCTTGAATAACTTTTTACACATGCGGCGCATCTTTCTTAAATTTTCATTAGCTGAGTTTACAACAATTATACGTAGGCTATAAAAAGTTGTTTCAAATTGGTTGAATAGTTCGGGAGATAATCATGTTTTGATGACGTCATGTTGGTGGAAAAACGATAAATATTGGAAAAATCGTAGAAAACAGAGTTTTAAAGCAAATTGCAAACGCAATTGAGCATAGATACAAAATTACATTTTCTTTAAGATGCCAATCTCGGATTTCAAAAAGTTTGGGTTTTTTAACCCTAAAATGCAAAAATACTATTTTTTGTGAAAAATCACCACAAAATCAAAACTTTCAAAGATGTTAAAAAACCGGAATATATGTGGGATAACTGGGTATGGACAATATACAAACCAAATTTCAAAGCAATATCTCTATTTTTGACTGAGTGATGGCTCCCTAAGTGTAAGAAACTCATGACGTCATTTTTCGAAATAACTTTTTTTAAACTTTTTTGACAAGATACGAACAAATAATTACCTTTTTCTGTAATTCTGAGACAAAACTGGTCTAGGAGCACGTCTTTTTATTTACATTCATCAATTTATAATTGTGAGGTTTTCTGACAGACCAAATCGCTGTTCTGGATGTTGTGGATCTGAGGTCATTCACTTGACCTGGAAGGTCATTCGTTGACCTGAAACCTAAAAATCGCATACTGTTAGATTCCTCTCATGACAGGAAATATGCTGCTTCTTACCGCATTGCTATAAGTTTCTTGGTTTGGAAATTAACCAGGGGGGCTGTCAGGCGAAGGTGATAAGGTGTAGGGCGAAGGTGATAAAAGCTCCCGTAGGGCGAGGATTAAAGGAAATAGTTCACCTTCAAAATTAGTTTTAAACTGAGATAGCAATTTTGTAGCCCGTGTTGGTAAACCCCTATCTGCAAGTTGGCTTGACTGAAAAAACTTTCCAGCCGAATATATTTGATTTTTTGGCGAAGGAATGCGGTGCTGGCGAAAGAATGTTGTACTGGTTCTAGCCCGGGCAGAGGCTATACCATCGGCCAATCAGCTTGCAGCTGGTGCTAGCAAGCGAACCGCCTGCCGCCGGTTGACACATCTCCAATGCGAGTCTATCCTTACGCGACTACTTTCGAATCTGATTGGCTGAACCATTGTTTACTGGGTGATGTCAGGACTCTGACTCAGAGAGTATGCATATAGTTTTGATAAACAATACAAATGTACGGCCTTGTGTCCTGAATCGGCGCGATTTAAGGCCATTCTTGACAATATAAAAAGAAATTGTATTAAAAAATATCATCAAATCGTGTTGGGTAAAAAAAAATCCAAGGTGAACGATTTCCTTTAAAGGAAATAGTTCACCTTCGGGAAATTTTCAGAACACGATTTTATTATATTTTTTAATATAGTTTCTTTTTTTATTTTCAAAAATGGTCCTACATCGCGCCAATTCAGAACAGAAGGTCGTAAATTATTAATGTTATGGTGTGCATTATTGGTCTGCGCATGCTCCATGGCAGTGTTGGCACTTTCAGACGGTACGGTACATCATATATGCGCCGTATTCCTTCGCCAAAAACTCAAATATCTTCGGCTGGAGAGTCTTTTCAGCCATTAAAAGTTCCAGATAAGGATTTCTCAACACGGGCTACAAAACTGCTATTTCAGTTCAAAACCCATGTTGAAGGTGAACTATTTCCTTTAAAGGAAATAGTTCACCTTCAACATGGGTTTTGAACTGAAATAGCAGTTTTGTAGCCCGTGTTGAGAAATCCTTATCTGGAACTTTTCTTGGCTGAAAAGACTCTCCAGACGAAGATATTTGACTTTTTGGCGAAGGAATACGGCGCATATATGATGTACCGTACCGTCTGAAAGTGCCAGCACTGCCATGGAGCATGCGTAGACCAATAACGCACACCATAAAATCAATAATTTACAACTTTCTGTCCTGAATTGGCGCGATGTAGGACCATTTTTAAAAAGAAACTGTATTAAAAAATATAATAAAATCGTGTTCTGAAAAAAATTCCGGAGGTGAACTATTTCCTTTAAGTGTGCTCGCTTTTTTATTGTTTTGTCACTGCGCACCACAACGTTTTGGAATCTTCCCTAGATATGAAATAAAGAAAGAATAAACGAGAAAAGAGAGAGGAAGAAAAATAGCTGTGTGTGTCCAGGGTATATTGAAGGGTGTGTGTCATCCATGTTTGGGTTGTGCTCGACGCATATATTTGTGGTCGTGTCGGCTCTGGCTCAATTTCTTATTCTGACTATTCAGACTCAAAGAGAGTTAGACCATTTTGTATCGAATAGGCTTCATTCTGACTCGATCTCTCTTTATTCCGTCACAACTCTTATCCGTGGCAAATTCCAAATTGTAGACTGACGAATTATACCGAATCTGACCACAAGTCATATGTATGTGGCACATATGCTACTTACAAAAATAAATTTCGCATTCGAGCGGATTGCATACATATTTACGTAAACATAGTAGGTACTAGCGAGCATGACATGACTCAAGTTTGATTAAATCCCAATGCACTTTGGTTCATAAACGACTCACTGAACTTCTGCGAACCGTTAATTGCTTGTTTATTAATTTTCAAACGATGACGTTAATGGCCACGGTTGAAAATATTGTTATAAATTGTCAGAAACTGTTCATAAATTGTCTGCCATGATCACTTATGAGGACAAATAAATGAAGCGGCCCTCTTATCTGTTACATATCACAACATCAAGCGATACGGTCAGCCTGTCTTGAGCCTGTGCCAGGGCCTCCCGTAAGGATTTTGGAGTGAAATTTACCGAATGCCATATAACCATAAGTAGATGAAGTGATCTAGAAAGATGTGTTGGTATCTCCTCTCTCAAAAGGAGGCCCCTAAATTTCGACTTGCCCCCCCCCCCTGACAAAAATCCGTGGCGCCGCCCCTGGCTTGTAGTACAGTCACGGAGTGGCTATTTTAAGCAGATTGCCAGATTGTGATAGCTCTGTAATATTACGGTGTGTTCGCAGTTCGAAGATGCTGATGTCGACTGTGATGAACTTGTGCCACTAATTTGCCATATATACTTGCTTGTTTACGCTATTGCGTTGTGGAATGAGATGTCGTACCAGGGGCGGAACTTTGTATCTCTTTGGGAGGGCCCGAGCCCCCCCCCCCCCCAATGCTGAGCTGAGCCCCTCCCCCCCCCCCCCAATGGTGCTCCGGGCCCCCCCCCCCAATGGTTTCCAAAATGTGTGCCCTTCTAAAATTTCAAGGACTATCTGTACAGATTGTTGTTTTGAATTTTGCGTATTTCATCATATCAAGATGCAGGGTCCTAGGATTGCTTTGGAGCTTAGGTGCGGAATGGAAAATTTTGGCTAAAAATAAGCATAAAAAGTGGAAAATTCAACCAAAAGCCATTGTATTCGGCTTGATCAGTGTCCAATTACCCGCTCACCAGAAGTAGTTATTACCTATGCCAATTTTGATCTGTCTTTCCCTGTCTTGTCCTACCATTACATCCATAAATCAGTATAGAGTTCAAATTATCCAATACATTTTAGAATAAGGAGTGGAAAATTCGGAGGAAAACTTACTTGGGAAAAAGAGTGGAAAAATAGTAAAAAATAGTAGGGTGTCATTTTCCGCCCAAATTTCACAATGCCAGGACACTGTCAAGATGTGATACCATCCCGAGTATTCCATCTTACAAGTATACGAGCATTGTGATTCCATCTGCGACTGCTTTTCGATTATGATATAGGTAAGTTGGTAGCATGGATTATCTCATGCTAACAAGTCTGTAGATACAAGGTTCAAGCGTTCAGATTAGCGAATAGCGGAGGGGAGCATGACGAATTAGCGATCTGAGTGCTCTATTTAAATGGCGTTCAATATAATTTGTTGTAAATTTATTTTTGCCTGAAATAAGGCTGACAGTTTATGCAGCCTTTTTGGCTCCCTGGTATTTCAATATCCTAAGTATCTAACATCCGTGCTAAAATACTAGTTTGATGCGGAGGAACGTCGAGGGGATCGTACCATCAAAGAGCATCGGGTCATCGCGGCCAGGGGGCCTAGGGGTACATGTCTCTTCCAGGAAGTTAACCGAGGTTGACCTGAATGGGTCCTTAGTTGACCTGACGAGCCCTCGGTCAGCCTGAGCGAGCCTCGTTGGGCCTGGAGGGGAACTCGGTCGACCTGAAGTGGCACTCCGTCGACTTGCAGGAGTCATTCGTCCATCCGTGGGGGTTCCAGTCGGCCTAAGGAGCCATTGTTTGGCCTGAGGGTTCCCCTGTCGGCCTGAGGGGGGGGGGGGGGGGGAGGGGGGACCTCAGTCGGCCTGATCGGCCTGAGGGCCCTCGGTCGACTAAGGGGGGGAGGTGGCTCGGTCGACTTGATCGAACCTCGGCCGGCTTGGCCGGCCGGCCCTTCGTCGGCCAGTCAGAGGGGTGTCCAGTCGGACTGACGAGCTCTTCTTCGGCCTAAGGGGGCCTCTGTCAGCCTGGAGGGGTCCTCGGTCGGCCTGGATGGAAGCTCTGGGCCTGAGGGGCCCTCGGTCGACTTTAGGGGCCCTCGATCGACTTCAGGGAACCTCGGCCGGGTTGAGGGGACCCTTGGTTGGCCTGATGAGCTTTTAGTTCGGCCTGAAGGGCTCTTTGTCGGCCTGAGGGACCCTTTGTCGGTTTGAGGGGACCTCAGTCGGTCTTGAGTGGCCCTCGGTATGCCTGAGGAGACCTCGGTCCGCGTGAGGGGACCCTGAGTGGGCCTGAGGACCCTCGCTTGGTCTGAGGGGCCCTCGGTCAGCTTGAGGGGGCCCTCTGTTTGCCTGTGGAACCGTCGGTCGTCCTGAGTGGCTCTCGTTCGGTCTGAGGGGATCTCAGTCAGCTTGAAGGGGCTTTTCGGTCTGAGGGGTCCTTGGTCGGCCTGAAGGGGTCATCATCTGCCTGAGGGGTCCTCTGACGGCTTTAGGGGCTCTCGGTCGCCTTGAAGGGCCCTCAGTTGGCTTAGTCGACTTGAGAAGACCCCTTTTCGGCCTAAGGTGCCTTCGGTCAGTTTTAGGTGATTTTTCGACCTGAGGGGCCTTCGGTCAGCTTGAGGAGGTCTTCGGTTGGCCTGAGGGGCCCTTAGTCTGCCTGAGTGGCCCTCGGTCGGCCTATAGGGGTCCCTAGTGTGCCTGTGGGGCTCTTCTGTCGGCCTTAGAGGGCTCTCGGTCGAATTGAGAGGCCCTTGGCCGGCTTGAAGGGGCCCTTGGTTGGCCTGAAGGAGAACTAAGTCGACCTGAGGGGACCATCGGTCGGCTCGAGTGGCTCTTGAGCCTTGCCAGGAGTGAGCGGGCCCCACGCTGGTCTTAGAGGGCCATTGTCTAGACCGAAAAGAACCCGGCGGTCTGAGCCTCAGTTGGTTTGAGACAGTACCTTACAGGCCTTAGAGCCTTGGTGGTCCTTGTCGTTCTGAAATTACCTTTGTCAAGCCTGAGAGGGCCCTGTGCCTGTCTGAGAGATCTGTTTACCAGTTTGAAAGGACCCTTAATCGTCCAGGGGGGGGGGGCGTTTCAGGCCTAAGAGAGCCTTAACCCTATTTGTAACAGGCTCCTGGCTACCCCTATTTGTAACAGGGGGGCGGATTCCGCCCCCCCCCCGGAGATCTCGAGATCTACCCGTCCGATTTTCAAAAATGAAACGGTGTTTGGTTCCCCTCAACACGATCTACATTTATAAATAATAAACAAAATATAAATTTGGGACAGGGGGCAACAGGAGGGCAAAAACTACAAATTTTAGTGGTATTTTTGATCCAACATAGCTTTCATGTTTATCGACCGATTTTAACACAACTAATAGGAATCGATAGAGATTGAATCGGAAATTGATATATGACGGTGACGTTTGAAAATTCAAAAATCATAGGCGTGTGCAGGTCACTCAATATGGGGGTGAAGTAAATGCGTAATAAAACCATTTTTTGATGTTGTTTTTTTGATAAATGAAATGGTATGTGATTGAGACATTAGAAAAACAGTTATAAATCATATTTTTTTGCCATAGGCGGCACCAGGTTAGTGAAAAAGGGGGGTAAAATTAGGAAAACTATTAACCGCTGACAAGTTGCTACCCAGCACTATAAATGTTACTGATCATAGATAGTTCCTTTTTGCATGTTGTACTTCATCATAGGCGTATCCAGGATCCAAACTAGGGCGGCGCAAGACCTTTTGATAAGTATATTATCCGCTATTTTGATACTAACTAGTCAATAGTGACCATTTCACTTACAACTTCAATTAACATTGCTTACCCCCTTTTTACCCTACCTGGACTCGCCTATTATCTTATAATCGTTTGTAGAGTAGCCTGTGGTGCGTGTTTCATCCGAAAACTGCAGTATGTTATGTCATTGTACGCCCATGCCTCTTAGTTTCCTTGCAATAATATGACCCCCTTTCTTCCATTCCTGAGCGCGCCTCTGCAAAAAAATGACTATTCCCTTTTCTGGTCTCATATGTGCATATATTATTATAAGCTAAACGTATATTGCGCCGTTATCGCTGGCATATCGTCATCACCATGCCAGTCACCCCCCTTTTCATGTTCCTGAACACGCCCCTGAAACTCTATATGTAATAAATTATGCAAATAATGGAAGCAGAAGCTATCTTTTACATCTTGATAGCTATAAATGCCCCTAACATTGCTCTATTGGCTTCCCGCCAAGCATTGAATACTTCCTGGAAACCCCCCTTTTCAAGCCCCTGAAACCGCCTCTGCCATGCAATTTTGTTTGATATTTCATTAACATCATCTAATTTGCACTTGTTGCAACACAGTAAGCCGATGTAACTCATTCATACTTGATGCAGTTAGGAAGAAACCGTGAAGATCGCATTTCCGTATTTTCGCCAAATGTCGCCTCCGAACCCACCCAAAACTGTGCCCTGGAACCGCCTCTGTTCAAGTTAAAAACTCAAAATTTTGACTCCAAATGCGGAGTTCAATTCTATGAAAAGTCCCAAAATGTCATGGGCCTGCTCTTAGCCGTTCTGGAGATATCTGCGAAAAACATGAGGGGGGCGGAATCCGCCCTCCCCCCTGTTACAAATAGGGTTAAGTCCCTAAGAGAGGACCCTCCGCTTCTTTGAGAGGATTATCGATCGACCAGAGATGACCACCGTCTGATCTGAGAGGGCCTTACGTTTGTCTAAGAGGGCCATTGTCAGACCTAAGAGGGCCCTGTGCAAGTCTAAGAAAGCTCTCGGTCATTCTGGAGAGCCCTTAACCCGCGCACTGCAGGGGGGTTGATTTCCGCCCCCCCCCCCCCCTCAGGTTTTTCAAAGATAGAGAAAAAACGGCGGCGCGCAGCGCCGCCGTGTTTTCTCACACCTGTCAGGACATCAATTGCGCACACTTTAAAGAAAAAAATAACCTCGGGTCATCTCAGGTCAGGTCACCGGACTAGGTCAAGTGACCCCACCTCCAAAAATGTTTGCAGTTGTGCCAAAGCCCGAGTTTTTCACCGATCAGTTTGAAACTTACAGAATGTCATGAGGGCATAAGTTCTTATAATTCGAATATCTCGGATTTTTTTTTATATCGGTGACCTAAGGTCAGGTCAATTTCGTAGCCTCCCCATAATAAGTCAATGGGGAAATATACAAATGCTAAGGATATGCATGATATTAGTTCAGTTCTGCGACATTCATGATTCCTCAGTCCTCACTCACGAACACTCATAACTCAGTGACTTCAATCTATTCAGGCTCCACAGCACAGCCTCACAGCCAGCACCCCAGCACCACAACTCCCCGCCGGGACACAGCCCGGCCCGGCCCCCGAGACGCTGGACACGCCCCAGCCAATCAGAGAGCCGGGTCATGTCACGCCACCACGCTCTCCTACCGGCGACGACCTTAACTAAATCTCTAATTCAGCAAGGCGGCCGGTACTAGAAATGTCGGATACAAACACTAGAGATGCAGGATTCCGAACCTACCACACTATCCCCCCTCACCTAATTTGTCGTCCGCGAAAAAAAAATACACCGTCAAGCATCCGCGTACAACTAGTACCTAACTCAACAACTAATGCCACATGCACTTCGGAGAAACCAGCCCAGCCTTCAGTTCTGCGACATTAACAATGATTAACAACGCAATCAAACATGACAGTATGGTAGGTGCCTCCGTTTCACGAATATATGTACCCATAACTCAGACGATAGTGTCCTCCGTTGTCCCATGAATGCACACTCGAATAAACACGCGAATGCACAACACAGAAAGCCCCGAAAAATAAACATACCTATTAACAACACGCACACCTTTAATAATACACAGCCTCCCCGAATCTGTCAGGCTGTTTCCGCACCCTTCCAGAGCGACGCACAGGCTCCGGCGGCGGAGAGGCCCCTGCACTTAGCTCGCCCGACGCGCCCGCCGGCTCGGGCTGAGCGACCTCACTCAGAAGAGGATTCATACTGGCCTCTTCCGTCGCACGTCTCCGCTCCGCGGGCTGTCTCACGACTGGATGGCCTGAATGGCCCATATACCCGCCCATCTCTGGCCTCGGACGCAAAGGCTGCGCATTCTGCAGCCCTGCTGGGACGCGCACGTTCACGGGACACCGTGGTGACGCCGACTGGAGGCCCCTGCGGTCGGTTCGGCCACGGAGACCGGGGCCATCACCATGCACGGTCGGGACGGGCGGAGCGGTGCTGCGACCTCGGCCACGACTGGTGACAGAGTCTGGCACCGAATTGCATGGCTTCAATCTGTTGTGATGCACCACAGTCTCCTTCAGCCCATCCTCCTTCTGGATCCTGTATGTCCAGCTACGTAACCTCTCTCGGATTTTATACGGACCGTCCCAAACTGATGCCAGTTTCCGATTTTCTCCTTTTTTAATCGCCTCCCTTCGCAACCATACCCGATCTCCGGGAGTGTACACGTGTTCAAGAACATGGGCATCATGTACCGCTTTGCTCGCCTGATGTGCGGCAACGCTGGCATCGAAGGTCATCGCATCGGTAGCCTCGAGCGTCTGCTGCAGGCCGCACACATATGTGAGAATATCTGGTGGGACTGCGACGTCTGGAATATCTGGTGGGACTGCGTTGTTAATCATTGTTAATGTCGCAGAACTGAAGGCTGGGCTGGTTTCTCCGAAGTGCATGTGGCATTAGTTGTTGAGTTAGGTACTAGTTGTACGCGGATGCTTGACGGTGTATTTTTTTTTTCGCGGACGACAAATTAGGTGAGGGGGGATAGTGTGGTAGGTTCGGAATCCTGCATCTCTAGTGTTTGTATCCGACATTTCTAGTACCGGCCGCCTTGCTGAATTAGATATTTAGTTAAGGTCGTCGCCGGTAGGAGAGCGTGGTGGCGTGACATGACCCGGCTCTCTGATTGGCTGGGGCGTGTCCAGCGTCTCGGGGGCCGGGCCGGGCTGTGTCCCGGCGGGGAGTTGTGGTGCTGGGGTGCTGGCTGTGAGGCTGTGCTGTGGAGCCTGAATAGATTGAAGTCACTGAGTTATGAGTGTTCGTGAGTGAGGACTGAGGAATCACGAAAGTTTGAACCGAGGGGACTGTGACAGCATTTAGTCTGCGAAAGTCGCCGCAGATCCGAATGTCGCCGTTCGACTTTTTCACCAGCACCACAGGGCTGGCCCACTGGGAGTCACTGACTGGTTCGAGAATGCCCTGATCTAGCAAGCCGTCAAGCTGTGACTTTACTTTGTCCTTCAGATGGACCGGCGTTCGTCTGTAGTGTTGTGACACCGGTCTGGCTGAGCCGGTTGGGATCCTGTGTTCAACGAGGTTAGTTCTGCCCAGCCCCGTGAACATGTCTGAGAACTCGGAGAGCAGATCCTTAAATCTGCCTCTCTCTGTCTCCGGCAAATGTGAGACAGCTTTGTCAAAATCCAGGTGCGAACTGGAGTCGTGTTCATCCAGAGAAACAAATGACTGTTCATCAACTGTGTGCACGTTAGCAATGTGAGTCCCCCTGAACAGCTGCACGTCTTTCTCAGTGGTATTGGACAATCTCAGAGGAACTGCGCAGTCGGTGGAAATGTGAACAGCGAGATGTGCAATCAGGAGAGGACTGCGCTCCAGAAACCTATCCTCCCCCTCCAACAGAGCAACAGTGGAGTCCAGCGACGTGTCAGTGGGAACACACATTTCCCCAGAACAGATCACCTCAGTCCCCGCACGTACCACCACCGTGTCCCTGACTACCACTCTGGCCGTCTGTGACCTGGGACCGATAGGCATTCGTGTCAGTGGTAGCGCCTCCCCTTCGACCATCAGAAGTCCCCGTCCCATGTCCAAACAAGCTCCTATCTCTGTCAGATATTTGACACCCAACAAACACTGGTCAAACAGCTTACTTGACACATAGCAATCCACAAAGCGCACGCATGACCCCAAGACAATAGTCACCGACGTCTTACCAATAATGTGGACACATGCCCCTCCATCAGCCAGGCTGATCCTCTTGTCCAACGGTCTGAGGCGAGCGTCCGGCGGCAGGCAGTCCTGCCGGATGATGACCTCGTCAGCGCCGCTGTCCACCATGGCACAGACACGGCGGCCGCCGACGAGGATCGGCGTGTACCGGCCCCCCGGCTGAGGGGCACCGTCCCACTGCAGACGTCCACCCACCGCGCCGCGCGCCAGTCGGACGTCCTTTGAAGCCTCCAACGATGAGGTAGCTGACGGCGGCTCCAACGGCGGCCGCGGACCAGGAGGCGGCGGCGGAGACCCACCGGCAGATGCCACCGCCGGATCAGTTCGCAGGTCGTGTAGCGGCAGAGGCCAGCTGGGCGGAGGCAGCGGCTGAGCAGACCGCGGGCTGGGCGGAGGCAGCGGCTGAGCAGACTGCGGGCCGGGCGGCGGCAGTGGCTGGGCAGACTGCAGGCCGGGCGGCGGCAGCGGCCGGGCAGACTGCAGGCCGGGCGGCGGCAGTGGCCGGGCAGACTGCAGGCCGGGCGGCGGCAGCGGCTGGGCAGACTGCAGGCCGGGCGGAGGCAGCGGCTGAGCAGACCGCGGGCCGGGCGGCGGCAGCGGCCGGGCAGACTGCGGGCCGGGCGGCGGCAGCGGCCGGGCAGACTGCAGGCCGGGCGGCGGCAGTGGCCGGGCAGACTGCGGGCCGGGCGGCGGCAGCGGCCGGGCAGACTGCAGGCCGGGCGGCGGCAGCGGCCGGGCAGACTGCAGGCCGGGCGGCGGCAGCGGCTGGGCAGACCGCAGGCCGGGCGGCGGCTCGGACGGCGGCCCGGGCGGCGGATCGGGCGGCGGGCCGGGCGGCGGACCGGGCGGACCGGGCGGACCGGGCGGCGGTGGCCCGGGCGGACCGGGCGGCGAGCCGGGCCGCGGTGACGGATGTGTCTGCGCGGCACATCTGGCTACACTCCCTCCCGGAGTTAGAAACGGGGCTGACTGGCCGTACCGGTCCGTCGGGCGCCCCTGGGGCCCGAGGACCGGCCGTCGTTTCCCGACCCGCGGCACATCACACCCAAGTGTCCGCTGCGGCGACACAGGCCGCAGACGTCATTCCGAAACAAACACTCACGTCGCCAATGTCCAGACTGTCCACAGACGAAACATGACGATCCGCCCTTTTCATGACCGGTGTCCCGGCATCGTTCGTCCCCCGCTGCTGGAACCCGATAAACTGCAGCCGCTTCGGAGCCGTGTATGTGATCAGCGCGTTCAAGCGATTCCACCACCTTGACAGCCTCGTCGAGCGACTTGCAGCCCTCCTTCGTTATCTCCCTTCCATAATCCGCTGGCAGAGCACGCTGCAGGTGGAGGAGAATGACATCGGAACGGGCCTCTTCACTGAGCTTAGGATATGCATGACTCACCTCTGCACGGACGCGCAAGAGATAATCCTGAACATCCCCGCGATACTGCTCGGCATCAATAGCTCTGGCGGCCGATAACTGGTCGGGAGCACCGCCCAGAACTCTTTTAGCGGCCGCATCAACTTGGTCCAGTGTCTTGAAGTCAGACTGTCGGATGATTTCTTTTACGTTTCCATTCACGTAAAACCGAATGAAACTAACTTTCTTGTCCTCTGACCATTTCTTCAAATCACCGAACACTTCGAAATCATCAAACCATTTTTCCCACTGCTGATATGACGTACCGGAAAACTTGTCGAGCGTTACGTCACTATGTGTATGTGACATCTTGTGAGCTTGTAGTTTTTACCGCTGTCACCACTTTCGTGATTCCTC
Organism: Chirona hameri; assembly: GCA_036785665.1. Lineage (NCBI taxonomy): Eukaryota > Metazoa > Arthropoda > Thecostraca > Balanomorpha > Balanidae > Chirona > Chirona hameri. The sequence goes on along the minus strand of JAXIVJ010001438.1, from coordinate 103,773 downwards.
AGTCCTCACTCACGAACACTCATAACTCAGTGACTTCAATCTATTCAGGCTCCACAGCACAGCCTCACAGCCAGCACCCCAGCACCACAACTCCCCGCCGGGACACAGCCCGGCCCGGCCCCCGAGACGCTGGACACGCCCCAGCCAATCAGAGAGCCGGGTCATGTCACGCCACCACGCTCTCCGGAGCCTGCTGCAGAGGTTGAAGGAGTCCAGGAAACCAGTCATTGTGACTGGCATCCTCCCTCGCTGTGGAGCCAGTGAGGAGTGGTACTCGAGAGCTCTGTCTGTGAACAGCTCAGTTCAGAACTTATGTTCAGCCATGGGGCTTAGTTATGTAGACTTATGGGATCAGTTCTATGAGTGGCATAGGTACTATATGAAGGATGGGCTTCACTTATCGGATGAGGGGGCAAGGGCTTTGGGAGATGCCTACAGAAGTGTCATTCAGGGAAACTAGGTAGGAGGGGGGGTTCAGGGACGCTAGTACTAGGGCATCAAGAAGTAAGCATTGGTAGAAGTTCATGTCAGAATAGGACAGTAGATCATAATTCCCTCAGAATTAGTAGAGTCAGCTCAAAGTATAAGATCACATGTGTGTTGCTGAATGCCCAAAGTATTAGGTCTAAATTTGATGAGTTTGAGTGTTATGTTGCCCTTGAAAAGCCTGATATCATTTGTGTAACCGAGACATGGGTTAGTGAGGGGTATAATAGGGATAGGCTACAGGATTTCGAGTTACAAGGGTATAACATGTTCTCATACTGCAGAGAATCACGGCAGGGAGGCGGAGTGTTTGTATATGTAAATAGCTTGTACTGCACTACTAGAGTTGATGATTCTAGTAAAGTAAAAGAAGTAGAATCAATCTGGCTTGACATTAAAATTGGTACAGGAAACAGAGGAAGGTTGAGGATAGGTGCATTTTACAGAGCAGGGAATCTTCCAAGGAACTCCCAAGCTGAAACAGACCAAGATATTTGTGAGGAAATACGTAGGAACTTTCGGGCTCAGTGTCTTATTATGGGAGATTTTAACTTAAGAGGATACGAAAGTATAGCAGAGGAAACAAATGAGTGTAGGTTGTATAGGCAAATCTTTGAAGAGGAGCTTTTCATGCATCAGTTTGTAACAGAGCCAACCAGGCATTGCTCCATTCTAGACCTTGTATTCTCAGACAACAGTGATCTAGTTAGTGACATAAGTATTTGTGCAGGTCTAGGAACCAGTGATCACAATATGGTTAAATTCAATATCTCATCAGAAATGAGGCCCAAAGATAACCTTATTATGGTTCCAAACTTCAGCCGGGCTGATTTTGATGGTATTAGAAATGACCTCGCACAGGTAAAATGGAACGTTGAGTTGGCAGGTTTAGATGCATGTGAGGCCTGGAATGTTTTCAAAGCTAGATTAAGCCAAATTCAAAATCGGCATATACCCCTCAGGCACAAACGTAACAGAACCAAGGGCAATCCAGTTTGGCTTACCCCAGAAGTAAGGAGTGCTATACAAGCTAAAAGAAGTGCATTTGGCATTTTGAAGGGATCTTCACTAGATATAAATCAGAAGGCCTACCAGAATGCAAGAAATTCAGTTAAGAAAAAGGTCAGAGCAGCTAAAAGGGCAAAGGAACTTGATTTAGCTAGACATTGTAATGCAGATAGTAAGAAGTTCTTCAGTTTTTATAAGTTAAGTACAGTTTCCAAAAATATAGGTCCATTTAAGGTAGATGATGTGTTAGTTAGCAAGGACAGTGAAATGGTTGAAGTGCTTAATGATCAGTTTCAATCTGTCTTTACTATCGAGGACCAGAGTAGTATTGCAGCACTTCAGCCTGAGCTAGAGACAGAGGAGACTTTAGGAGAGCTAGGTGGCATAAGTAGTGAACTTGTTCTAGAATATCTAAAGAAAGTAAGGCCTAACAAGGCAGAAGGACCTGATGAAATCCATGCTAGACTTTTAAGAGAATCTGAAAGGGAGTTGTCGGTTCCATTAGCCATAATATTTTCTAAATCACTTGCAGATAGTAAAATTCCACTTGATTGGAAAAGAGCAAATGTTGTTCCTATTCATAAAAAGGGAGATAGAAGTAAAGAGGAAAACTATAGACCAGTTAGTCTGACCTCATTAGTCTGCAAGGTGCTTGAATCAATCATCAAAGATAAGATTGTTGAATTCTTGGAGCAAAATGAACTCATCAAAGATACACAGCATGGCTTTAGGAAGGGCCGTTCTTGTTTAACTAATCTTCTGGAGTTTTTGGATGTTGCAACAGATAGCGTTGATCAGGGTAAACAGCTAGATGTAGCTTTTCTTGATTTCAGTAAAGCATTTGACAAAGTCCCCCATACAAGACTGGGGTTGCAACTTAAAATTCATGGGATCAGGGGCAAGATTCTGGATTGGATAGAAACGTGGCTTTCAGGACGCCGGCAAAGGGTTATATTGAATGGGTGCCAATCACAATGGAAGGAGGTTCTCAGTGGGGTTCCACAGGGCTCAGTCCTGGGCCCATTGCTTTTTATAATATTTGTGAATGCAATTGAGAACAGTATAGACAGCAAAGTCTTGAAATTTGCAGACGATCTAAAAGTTGTCAGGATTATTAGAGGAAAACATGATCAGGATGTTTTTCAATCAGATCTGGACAAGCTAGTTGAGTGGTCTGAAGCATGGCAGATGAAATTCAATTTGAGTAAATGTAAGATTATGCACGCTGGACGGGTTAGCAGTAAACATAGGTATGAAATGGGTGGGCAGAAAATGGAGCAGATTGAAAAGGAAAGAGATTTAGGTGTCGTGGTAAACAATAGACTATCAGCGTCAGACCAGGTTGTAGAAGCTAGGAAAAAGGCACTTAGAATGCTAGGGGCCATTAACAGAAATGTTTCCTACAAGAGTGAAAAGGTAATAACAAAACTGTATTGTGCATACGTTAGACCACATTTGGAGTATTGTGTACAAGCCTGGTCTCCAACATATGAGAAAGATTGCTGGTTGTTAGAAAGAGTTCAAAAAAGGGCAACAAAAATGATTAATTGTCTTGGTAGTTTACCTTATGAAGATAGATTAAGGAAATTGGGTATGTTTTCACTTAGATATAGAAGGCTAAGAGGAGATCTAATTGAAGTCTTCAAATTTGTAAATAGTCAGCATTCTGGATATTTAAAGGGTATGTTTGAGTTCAATAGGGAAAATCGAGGTAGAGGTCATCAGCATAAACTCATTATGAAACAAAGTAGGACTAGGCTACGACAGTCATTTTTCAGTAGAAGGGTTGTAGGACATTGGAATATGCTACCAGGGGATGTCGCTGATGCAGTGACACTTGCTTCCTTCAAAATTAGATTAGATAAATACTTTACAGAGAAGGGATTAGTTCATAAATACTCGTGGGATTAGCCTTCTTTTATGCAGGTAGAGTAAGGTGATTTGAAGGGGCGAGACTGGTGGAGGGGGGGGGGGGGATGGGGGGGGGGGGGGGGGGGGGGTGCAACCTCGGATGGGCCCAAGAGGCTCTTTGTTGCACTTTTCTTTTATGTCTTTTATGTCTTTATGTCTCCTACCGGCGACGACCTTAACTAAATCTCTAATTCAGCAAGGCGGCCGGTACTAGAAATGTCGGATACAAACACTAGAGATGCAGGATTCCGAACCTACCACACTTCTGTATCATGTTATTATAGGATATTCTTGATGATCCAAGTGTAAGTTTTGTTCAGTGACCCATATTGGGTCATTTGAGGTCATGCGAGGTCACCATCACTTTTTTGGCAATAACTCCCGACATAATGAAGATAAAGGAGTGAAACAGACATCAATGTGTTTGTCTCGTCGAGACACGTCTTCTTAAATGAACATGTCATACTTGGGTCACCACTTGACCTTGACCTGAGGTCAAATTTTTAAGTTAACTTAACAAGGTCACCATGTACATCATTCAAAGCGCCTTGACAAGATAAACACAATGGCGTAAATAGTTTTCCGTTATCTTTATTACATAAAAAGTTAATAGCGAAAAACGATTTAGCAAAAAAACGTCATTTTTTTTTATTTTTTGAACTCTGGAGCCTCAAATATTGACCTGAGGTCAAATTTGAGGACACTTCTGCATTTCAAATTTCACTGGCTGGCGTTTGCTTTTTTTGGTTTGTTTCTAACTATCATAGTTTTTGAGATATATGGGAATTTTTGGAGCGATGTCCTAAAACAGGAAAAACTGGAAAATTTGACCTTTGATGACCTCTGGTGACCTCAATTTTGACCTGACCTAAAACAACACTGAAATACTTTCGATAGAACATGTATCAAGCTATCAAATTCCGTTTTCAGCTTCTCGCTACGTAGCGTAGTTTTTGAGATCTCAGGGGGGGGGCGGAAATCAACTGCAGTTCGTGTTCGGCGCGAAGCCCCTGCAGTGCGCGGGTTAAACGGACTGAGAGAGCCATGTCGGTCGGAAGCAGTCTTGCAGACTCGGACTCGGTATCTGAGTCTATTGGAGTAGGTGATTTTTGCCGGAGTTGGAGTCAGTTAATTATTGTCGACTCCGGCTGGCATGTGACAATTATGGATGAGGAACGTGTTTTTTCAGATGCATTTGAAATTGGCCACCGATGGCGATAATTTAACATGTAACGGCTTCGAAATTGTGTTGCTGTCCTTGTCAGTGTTTGCCTATCAATTTCAGTTAACTAGTAATATGTCGATTTTATAGGCAGAAAGAAGGAAATTGGAGAAGAAAAAATTTGGGTATTTTTTTCCCGTATGAAACGGAAAAAAGGGTTTCATAATTGTAATAATTGTAATCGTTTTATAATAAGTATATTATATAATAATTATACACTCTATATACATATACATATAGTATTGTACATATATACATATAGTATTGGACATTTAGTAAGTCAACTTGACCTTTCGGCCGTTGGGCCCCCCCCCCCCCCCCCCCCCAACCGATTTCATAAAGTTCCACCACTGTGTCGTACACGTTTCGTTAGTTGACTATGCTTATTTTAATAAATGGCCTCCCATGCTATTAACTCGTTTTGTATCGTTATTGTCCGATTCGGTTTCATTCATCTGGCTGAAGTCGCTGAATATTTAATGAGCTAAACCATAAAACGACTGGCCTGTAGTAGACCTGGGGTATTTTGGTGAGGGCACCACACACTTTTTGTACATACATTCCCAGTGGAGTTGCTAAAAGGTGAAAGTAAAAAATAACGCTCTTGTATATGAATAGCGTACGTCGGATGATTTGCCACTGCAACACCGGCGCGGCATGATTGTTGAAGGCTGGGCGGCGCTGCAGGTACATGCACCGCATTTCCGTATACGGAATGATGCACACTTTGACAATGGCAAGCACCAGCATGCGCCCGTCAAGTTTTCAGCCGGTCATTTCAGGTCCGGGTCCAAGCACGCCTGGTCTGCATATCAGGTGCAGTGCGGGGTTCGCGGTTACTTTGTTTGCAGCTATAATGCACTGTGTCGTGTGTGCTGTGTCGGCGCCTGGATCCTCGCACGGCAAGGGGGGGGGAGAAGGCAGTCAGTGTTTCTTCGTTGGCTTCATCACTAACGGCTCCAAGTGGTTGAACAGTCGGGAACCTGAGTTTTAATTCATTCGTATGCCAAGAAAACGAGTTACATCAGGGGTAATATCGTGTTATCGGTAATAAAACCCGTATAATCCCTTTAAAGGGAAATAATGACCTTTTTCCAATAAAATGGAGTTAGCACTTGAAATCGCCAGACGAGATCAAAATATATTGTAAATTCATCACATTTTGCATGAAAACTTTCCTACCGAAAGATATTTCAAGTTAAAGTTGATAAGCGTTCCACACTTTAAACGACCGGTACTTGCACTATTTCTGACCTTTTGTCAAGTACTTTTGGTCCTCATCAAACTGCGGGCTTTTCCCGTATTGTTTTTTTACGCAATGGAGTGGAAAATATATTGTGCGTTCTGCTTGTTGTGATTATATGCCCGGCGATCTTCTAAAACTAACAGCGATTGAAAAAGTGGCAATAAAATCGGAAGCTCATCGATGCACATCAACGCGCATAGTTAGTGGTTGCGACCCTCAATTTTTTAAAATCGATTCATTTGTTTTCAACATTAGGAGTTGTGTATAGTTTGCTGTTGCTGTATATAACACTATGCTTTATTTTATCATGAAAAATAATAATTTTCCCCAAAATAACTAACGAACAATAACACAAAACTGGCAATTAAATCAGAAGCTCATCGATGCACATCGACGGCGACCTATTTAGCGTCGGCGATTTGTTTACAAAGTCATTGTCATGCTTCTCGGCGCACTTAACCATTTCGGCGCACTTGGCGAGTTGTTCCTGATTAGTATACCCAAGTCCCGTAGCAGGTTTGTTAATGACGTCACTGGTGCCATTCTTGTGTAGCATTGCAAAATATATCTGATTTCGAGTTGAAAGCTAATTAAAGACTTATTCAAATTATTGTTTTTAAGTTTGAATTTTCTTGTTAATCATTATTAAAGGTATTTTATCGCTGTATTTCATAGTAGTTGACACTTCAGAAACTTGTGACGTAATAATATTGTATCCAATATGCATTTCCCTCACCTTTTGCTATTGTGGCGCAGTGCCGAGTGCTTTGCGAATACTAGCTTGCCTGGGGTTCAATTCATTCCGCTCTTATTTTATTCGAGTTGGTATAGTTTGCATGTTGTTGTTATTCATGACTTATACTGATAGTCAGTCATGCATCACGGATGCTTCACGGATTGCTTCACGGATCAGAGTGCTGCTCGAACGCACGCTAGTAGCGCTTTCGTTCTCCATGGCAACCAGGCGTGAGCCAATGAAAAGCCAGAATGTATTCCCTTTCTGGCTTTTGATTGGCTGACGCCTGGTTGCCATGGAGAACGAAAGCGCTACTAGCGGGTGTCCGAGCAGCGCTCAGTTTGATCGGAAATGTCACAGAGCCTCCACAAATGCCGCACTCGATGTTAACAATGGTAGGGAAGGACGAATTTGTCAATGACCTTCATGAAGTACACAAGGTACTTGTTTTGTATTTTTTCCAAACTTACAACTTTGAATTTGGGAATAATTTAATTTAATTCTTAAATTTAAATAAAATAACTTTAAAAACATAACGGTAGCCTAAGAAATTGTTGCTAACAAAATAAAAAGGTCATTATTTCCCTTTAAAGGGATTATACGGGTTTTTCCCAGAATAATTGAGTTACATAATAAAACGTAATTATAAAGGTGGTAGAAGTCCCACGGTAGCCACATTTTTCTGGAAATGACCTCTTCTGCACGTAAGGACATTCGAAAGTGCGCGGTGATGCCACCGCGTATTTTCTGCAGGACCGGCTGAGACAGAGCCAGTCATCTCTTATATGCTAATAAAAACACCTCACGTATGGCATATTTCCGGTAAAATAAGCAATATTTGAAAGAAAATAAACTTGTTTTGTTCCAACGACAGCAGCAGTTACCTATTTTCCCCATAAAATTCTATATTTTTCATGAATTTTCATGCCAAAAAATAAATATGCCACCACCAAATTCTCAACGCTAAAGGCCAGAGAAAAGAAAACCACAAAAACACAAAACCTCAACGAACAGTGTGTAGTAATACAAAGTCCCGTCAGTTTTGAATTGCATAATAATGTTGTGATCCAGTGTAGGACTTACAGATAATTCAAAACTCTAAAATTGATCTTAAGATAAAAGTGGTGGACAGTAGTGCCGATCAAGTACTCGTTATCTGATACTAGTCTCGAAAAACGCCCAAGTTTTAACGCTGAAAATTTCTGAAATAATGGACCAAATGAGCATTGAGGTCCCTGTTGTATGTCTTAAACGTGTTTAACCCGCGCCGTGCCGGTGCTCGGCGCCACCTTCGCCGTGCGGGGGGGGGGGGGGGGCGTTTCGACGCCCCCCTTCTAACTCTGCTCCTAGGCAACGTAGCGCAAAACGAAAAAACAGCGTTGGAAAGCTCGTCAAAAATGATTTAGAAACTACTTAAGTCATTTTTTTCGCTCAGGTTATTATTGAGGTCACCAGAGGTCATCATAGGTCAAATTTTCCCGTTTTAGGTAACTTGATCCTGAAATCCCATGATATCTCGGGAACTATGATAGCTAGGACGAAACCGAAAAAGCAATAGATAGCTCTTGAAACGCTCCAGTAACGTTTTATCGTCATATTTGAGTTCAGGTCAATAGTTGAGGCTCCAGAGGTCATCAAAGGTCAAAATGGCTGTTATCTTGGAAAAAGTTTTTCGCGAATAACTTTTTTGCTATTCAAGATAGAGCATTGATTGTGGCTCCATCGTGTTTCCATCGGCAAGGCGCATCGAAAAATATACATCTTGACCTTGGAAAGTCAATTAAAAAATTTGACCTCAGGTGAAGGTCACATGGTGACCAAGTCGGTCACGGTGGGTCATGTTGCATGAGTCGATGCGTCTTGACGAGAAAATCACATTCGTGCCTTCTTCAAGTTTCTATCTCTCTTCGATCAAAAGTTATTGGCAAAAAAATGTATGTGACCTCATGTGACCTCGGATGACCTTGTGGGGGGTCAAATAAACCAAAATAGTATCTGGGTAATGAAGAATGGTCTATTAGTTTGAACCAGGCGTGACGTAGCTATGGCAGTCGCCAAACTTGAACCTACTTTTTGATATAAGTACTGTGGGTGTCGCAGTATTCTATTTACTATTTATATCCTATTTTTCTATTTATATTTGTATTATATATTTTGTATATTGATATCGATTTACTATTTATATCTTATATTCTATTTACTGTTTATATTTATATTTACTGTGCTATTTACCGTGGGTGTCGCCCCCCCTGGCCAGCCCCACCGTTACCAAAAAAATTACCCCAATTTGTTATGCGCAAGGCCCAGGTATGCGTGTATGCGTGGTTATGCGTGTATTTAAGCCTTTGCAGCATTTTAATGTGGATTTGCATGTTATAGTAGGTACTTGTTATTTAGCACTGCAAAGCGGCACATTTTTTTGGTCTCAGGTTTGCCTAATAAAACCCAGAAACAGGCATTTTTAGCTTCTTAGCCTTGTAGAGGATAAGAAGCTACAAATGTTAATAATTCAATTCAGCATTTTGATGAAACGAAGACGATGACGATGGCCACTGATGTGACGCCACAAAGCGGCATGAACATTTTAATTTTAGGTTGTGGGAAACAATTTTAATATTGGAACCAGACTGTGAGTGGTGCCAAGCCTCAGGTAACCCCTTTTTCTGGTTGCACATCTTGGTATGATGAAAAATGTTGAAATGAAGGTAGTTTTTCATATACATTAGCCTCAGATAGTAAATCACAATGACTGGTGGCAGGCTGTGCTCAATAGTACATATGATAATAATAATTGTAGTATGTATACATACCTATGCACCAAACTGTAACAAACAACTGGTAACTGTGCAAATGATTCCAAAGTAGCATGAGGCAGACCAACATTTCCACACATAAGTAGTCCCTGTGGATCTGTAGGAGCCTGGGGAGAGATGCTTGGGGAGATAGTCCTGGCCTGGTCCCCACTATTAGCTCTTCAGGCCAGCAAGTTGGGCTCCGCTGGAACAGCTTCCGGTTGCTGAGGTTTGTGTCTCCTTTTCAGGAACTCTGCAGACTAGCTAAACATGTAGCCCGCTTTAAAGTTAATATTTTATGAAGAGAGTTGGCCCTGGGACCAGCAATTACCTGATGCTGTGAAACGTTGACAATGATGACAATGTTTGTCACCTGATATAAGCCGGCGGCAAGCTGGCAGCACTAGTTTATGATAAAGGCAAGCTTCGAGTAGCAAGTAGCGAGCATCTGATAATTACACGCACTGGAGGGGGGTGGATCCCCCCCCCCCACACCTAAGATCTCGCCCCCAGTAAGAGCTACAATAACGAAATGTGTAGGGTAGGGAGGTTCTGTAGGGAACTCTGTGTTGCGAAATTTGCATGATCTTAGGTCCATATCTTCTAGGTCAAATGGGGTCAAATATGCAACACAAATTGTTTAGCACTTTGCTCCAGAAACCCCAAAATATCTTGAGAACTATGATAGCTAGGAACAAACAAGAACAAACAAAAACAATCGAAAACTCTTGAAGTATGCAATCGCCATGGTGTCCACACATTTTAGCTCAGGTCAATAGTTTTGGCTCCAGAGGTGATCAAAGGTCAGGCTATTTATGGCAGGCTATTTATGGCAGGCTATTTATGGCAAAAGTTTGTTTTTGCAAATTACTTTTTACCTAATAAAGATAAGGCAATAATGTTAATGCCATCGTGTGTGTCTTCCCAAGACGCTTCGTAATATATTCATGTTGATCAGTTTAGGTCAACTTAGAAATTTGACCTCAGGTCAAGGTCAAGTGGTGATCCAAGATAGTCATGCTGCATATTGGGAGACGTGTATTGACGAGACAAACACATTGGTACCGGTTTCACGTATCTATCTTCATTCTGTCGGAATTAATATCACTTTGTTTTACAAAAGTAACTGAGTAACTGTAACTTCCGTTATTGTATTTTTTTACGATGTAACTGAGTAACGGAGTAACTGTAACTTCTGTTACATCTTTTTTTTTTACGATGTAACGGAGTAACGAGTAACGAGTTCCCTTTTTGGAGTAACGAAGTTACATTTTGAAGTAACAGTGACCACCTATGCAAACGTCAACATCAATGTCCATCATTGTAATTATTTTTATGTTGATTTTTTTCTACTTAACCTGTGAGTCACTGGGGAAGGGGGAACCCCCCTGCAGAATATTGAGAATATCTATTAAAAAAACGAATGCAGGTATCGATGCTAAACTTTCATTACCTTTCCGGGCATCATTTGTACACCTTGTGTGCAAAAATGATGCAATTTCGTCAGACAATTTCCGAGATATAGTGAATTTAGTGACGTCACTACACGATTTTGACACCAAAATCAGCTAAACTTTGCCAGGCCGTACAAATGCCACATTTGAAGCAAAATGCAATCGAAAAACGCTGAAAGGTAGACAATTGCAAGGGCAACATTGCAACCAGCTATATCGAAATTGTGAAATTTGTGGTTTTTGACCCCAAAAATGTCACAAAGTTTTTTTTTGAAAAATGCCCACAAAATCAAATTTTTCAAAGATATTAAAACACGGAATATATGTCAGATAACCACATATAGGCAACTACCATACCAAATTTCAAATTATCTTTTTTGACTGTCTTATGGCATATAAAGTATGAGTAAATCATGACGTCATATTTTGAAGTTGCGTTTTGGGGGTTTCATTGACCAGATACAGACAAATAAATGCCAGCACTGTATTTCTGAGACAAAACTGATATAGAAACATGCCTTTTTAATGTAGATTTATCCATTTTAAATTTTGACCTTCAGTGACCTGAACTTGAAACTAACTTCACATAAATAAAGTCTGGTGGTAAAATTACTATCACTATCGAATTATACGCGTAAAAGCATCCATAAAACATGTGCTGCATGACTTTCGTAGATATTTTGTGTATAGTGACCTTTTGTGACCTGACCTTGACCTTTATCTTTTCCAACAATCTCACTTTAGCTCATGTGGGATGTGTATAGTACCTTTGACAGCACTTTGCGTGATCATGGGCGCAATCGAAGGCAAGTATGGTCCATAAACTTAAATACCTCGATTTTGACGTTTTACTTGACGTTTTACCTTTATCTTTTCCAACAATCTCACTTTAGCTCATGTGGGATGTGTATAATACCTTTGACAGCACTTTGCGTGATCATGGGCGCAATCGAAGGCTATGGATGGCAAGTATGGTCCATAAACTTAAATACCTCGATTTTGACGTTTTACTTGACCGTGACCTGACATGTGACCTTAATTTGAATTTTTAAGTGCGTTAGGTTTATCTCATTGAGTCCTTTCGAGTGCCGCCTTGTGCGTCCCGCTGTGATCATTGGTTCTGAAGATACCAGGGGCTGCTACCCCCCAGTGAGTCGTGTTACAGAAAATATCCCAGTGACTACCAGGTTAATGCTCTTTATATAGGATGTCATCACTCCCAAAAATTAACAATTGTATTCCTATCATATCTACAGGGAAAATAAAAGTTAGGAACACCATCCTTCATTCAAATAAAATGAATAGTGAGAATGAGCTTTAGCAATCATTGATGCTTGCACTCAAATGAGTCCCATATTAGGCTAATTAGGCTATTGGCTCTGCTAAAATTCTTACTAGTTGTCCCCATCTCCAATCAGTGTATAAAAATAAAAGGTATCTTTAGTATATTGAACTAACAAATAAGTTGTGATAGAAGGGGTGGTGTTACCTTTTATGCTTTCACATTTGTCTTGAGTGATCAAATATGATTTCACAACACCAGTTTCCATATCAATAGGGGCAATCCATGTCAAATCGATCACTAAAATACAGCACTCTCCGATTTGCTTCAAATTTGCGTGCATGTCGGTTTATGGGCAAAACCATCTCAGGTGCTTTGATTTGGAAATTTGACCTGGGATCACTGAGCAAGAGGTCATCGAACTTTGACCTGACCTCATTACATCCCAAAGTTCAAGAGCTTATAACTTCGCAAGTTTCTGTTCCAGTCTCACGAAAAATGCATGCAATAGGTAATGGGAAAACCTTATTTTGCACATAAAATATTTAAGGTCAATGACCTTTGACCTGATTTGACCTTGAACTGAAATATTACAATTTGAATAGCAAAAATCACGCCACCTCCGATTTTGCTCATCCTTACATATAGCATTGCCCAAGGCCCCAACATGTCCTCTACAAACTGGGGAAACATTGACGTGATCCATTCTTAAATTTAGAAGAAAACGGTACTTAACCCGCCATTGACTGGGGGCGGCGTTTAACGCGCGCCGCCCCACCCCACCCCAGCCTCCGATGAATGTTCGCAATAGCTGCAAAAATTAATAGCGCTATCAACGTAAAACTTCGAGTACCTTCTTATAAATCATTGTTACGTCGTGTACCAAAATGAAGAAATTTCGTCGCAATTTTTTTCGAGTTAAAGCGAATTTAGTGACGTCACTACACACGAGTTTTACACCAAAATCAGCTCAACTTTGCCAGGCCGTACAAATGCCACATTTGAAGCAAAATGCAATCGAAAAACGCCAAAAGATAGCAAATTGTAAGGGCTACAAACTGGCTATCTCGGATTTGTTAAAATCTTGGGTTTTGAACCCAAAAACGTTTTTTTTTAAATTATCACAAATAAATTTCTAAAAATATTAATTAAAAAGAAAAATGTCGGAGAACCATGCCTAGACAACTACTATATCAAATTTCAAAACAGATATATCCATTTTTGACTTATGACATCTAAAGTATGGGTAATTCATGACATCATATTTTGAAATTGCAGTCTGTTTGCTTGTATTGACCAGATACAGACAAATGAATGCCAGCACTCCATTCCTGAGAGAAAACTGGTCCATAAACATGCCTTCTTTATTTATATTTATCAATTTCAAATTTTGACCTTCAGTGACCTGGACTTGACCCGAACTTGACAATAACTTCATATAAATGAATTCAGTTGGTAAAATGACTATCACTATCGAATTTTACGTGGCAAATAACCCATAAAATATGTGTTGCATGACTTTCGTAGATATTTTGCGCATAGTGAATTTGTATGACCCGACCTTGACCTTTGCCAACAATCTCACTTTAGCCCATGCGGGATATGTATTGGCAGCACTTTGGGTGATCATGGTCGTAATCGATGGCTTTTGCTGGAAAGTATGGCCCATAAACTAAAATTCGTCGATTTTGACCTTTGACCTGACCGTGACCTGACATTTGACCTCACTTTTAAATTTGTGAGCATGCTTTATATTCATCTCATTGAGAGCTTTCAAATGCCGCCTCGCGCGTCTCGCTGCAATCATTGGTTCGGAAGATAACCAGGGAGGCGCTTACCCCCCCCCCCCCCCCCACTCAATGGCGTTCGGCTGAGATCCCAGTCAATGCCGGGTTAAAATCGGCGCTGTCTCGTTACCTGACATGACCCTAGAGTAGGGTTTTACATTGTTTTAACAATATGCCGATATGGGTCTCATCTGGAAGGCCGTAGGCTAACCAATCCATTCATATTGTTTTCGATTATGTGGGATGTCAAATAGGTCATGTGTGACCTTAACACGTGACCTGACTTGACCTGGAGCATTGGCTTCTCATAATACGTTAGAGCATAGTCAATATGAGTATCGTTTGAAAGCTTACCAGCTAACCAATGCATTCGTGAGGTTGCAAGCATGTCGGATATCACAGAGGTCATTTGTGACCTTAACATGTGACCTGACTTGACCTAAGAGCACTGGTTTATGAGATGTTACAACATAGCCAATATCGGTATCATCTGAAACCCCATTGACTAACAAATGCCTTCGGGGTGTTTTCAAGCATGTGGGATGTCACACAGGTCACGTTTTACCTTCATAAACGACCTAGCTTGATATAGACATAAAAGAAAGAAAAGTAGAACAAAGAGCTTCTCAGGCCCATCCGAGGTTGCACTGCACCCCCCCCCCCCCCTCCACCAGTCTCGCCCCTTCAAATCACCTAAAAGAAGCATAATCCCACGATTATTTTTGAACTAATCCCTTACCTGTAAAGTCCAATCTAATTTTGAAGGAAGCAAGTGTCACTGCAGCAGCGACATCCCCTGGTAGCTTATTCAATGTCCTACAACCCTTCTACTGAAAAATGACTGTTGTAGCCTAGTCCTACTTTGTTTCATAATGCGTTTATGCTTATGACCTCTACCTCGATTTATCCTATTGAACCCACACATTCCCTTTAAATATCCAGAATGCTGACCATTTACAAATTTGAAGACTTCAATTAGATCTCTTAGCGTTATATATTCTAAGTGAAAACATACCCAATTTATTTCATCTATATTCATAGGGACTAACAAGACAAACTACCAAACTACCAAGACAATTAACCATTTTTGTTGCCCTTTTTTGAACTCTTTCTAACAACCAGCAATCTCTCTCATATGTTTGAGACCAGGCTTGCACACAATACTCCAAATGTGATCGAATGTATGCACAATACAGTTTTGTTATTACCTCTTCACTTTTGTAGGAAACATTTCTGTTAATGGCCCCCAGCATTCTAAGTACCTTTGTCCTAGCTTCTACTACCTTGTCTGACACTGATAGTCTACTGTTTATTACGACACCTAAATCTCTTTCCTTTTCAATCTGCTCCAGTTTCTGCCCACCCCTTTTCATATTTATGTTTACTGCTAACTGGTCCAGCGTGCATAATCTTACATTTACTCAAATTGAATTTAATCTGCCATGCTTCCTACCACTCAACAAGCTTGTCCAGATCTGATCGAAAAACATCCTGATCATGTCTTCCTCTGATAATCCTGACAGCTTTTAGATCGTCTGCAAATTTCAAGACTTTGCCGACTATACTGTTCTCAATTGTATTCACAAATATTATAAACAGCAATGGGCCCAGGACTGAGCCTTGTGGAACCCCACTGAGAACCTCTTTCCATTGTGATTTGCAACCATTTAATATAACCCTTTGCTGACGTCCTGAAAGCCACGTTTCTATCCAATCGAAAATTTTGCCCCTGATCCCATGAATTTGAAGTTGCAGCCCCAGTCTGTTATGGGGGACTTTTTCAAATGCTTTACTGAAATCAAGAAAAGATACATCTATTTGTTTACCCTGATCAAAGCTATCTGTTGCAACATCCAAGAACTCCAGGAGATTAGTTAAACAAGAACGGCCCTTCCTAAAGCCATGCTGTGTATCCTTGATGAGTTCATTTTTCTCCAAGAATTCAACAATCTTATCTTTGAATATTGATTCAAGCACCTTGCAGACTGATGAGGTCAGACTAACTAACCGGTCTATAGTTTTCCTCTTTACCTTTATCTACCTTTTTATGAATAAGAACAACATTTGCTCTTTTCCAATGAAGTGGAATTTTAGTATCTGCCGAGTGATTTATAAAATATTATGGCTAATGGAACTGATAACTAGCTGAACATGAATGCATGCTCTTCGCCATTGTCAACATGTGGTATGTTTTATGTATGTTTTTCTCGACGCCTCAAAGAAAAGAGCTTCAGGTGGTCATTCCAACTGTTCCACGTGCCGGGTCGTCTTCATGGCGGCCCTGACGCTCTATCCAGATACGGTGTGAGGGATCCACAAGTGGCTCAACTCGAGTCACAGCTCGGGGCGCCGCCTGCAGTGGGTGATGACCACTCTGCGCACCACCTCTTCTCCCTGATGGCCCGCCGCCAAGATCCAGGTGACGAGGATGACAATGATATCCTGTGTTCGGTATCGCCAGCGCTGCATCCGATCGACTGGTCAACCATATATCGGGCATCCGCTCAAGACAGCATCATCTGTCAGACAGTCCAGATGGCGAACATCGCATTCGTCACGATCTCAGCACCTCGGGATCAGTGCTCCTCTATCAGGACCGACCTATCATCCCTGAGACGCTCCGAAACTGCGTGCTGGACACGCTTCATGCCGCCCACCAAGGGGTCACTGGGATGCGGCTCCGTGCTGAGCGCTCTGTGTTCTGGCCAAACATGTCCCAGAACATTGCAGCCACCAGGCAGCGGTGTCTGACATGTAACCGCTATGTCCCCTCTCAAGCCGCCATGCCGCCCATCCCGCCAGTCGTACCTGAATACCCTTTCCAACACGTCGCCGCAGTCTACTTCACGTACATGGGGCACACCTACGGAGTCATTGTCGATCGGTTCAGCAACTGGTTCCAAATCTGGCGTGGTCTGAGCCTCACATGTCCTCACTGCCCTCTGCCGTGGATTGGATGTCCCGGAGACGCTCACCAGTGATGGTGGGCCCCAGTTCATGGCCCAAGAGGTCCAGAACTTCCTTGACCAGCAGGGCATCCACCACCGCCTCACGTCTGTCGCATTCCCGCATGCTAACTGTCGGGCCGAGGTCGCTGTGAAAACGGCGAGACGCCTCATCCGGGACAACGTCGCTGCTGATGGGGGTCTAGACTCGCTGAAGCTGACTCGTGCGCTCCTGCAGCATCGCAATACTCCCGACAGAGACATGGTCCTGTCTCCGGCGGAGCTGGTGCTGGGGAGGCAGTTGCGAGACTTCCTCCCAGGGCTTCCGCTCCCACCTCCTCTGCGGACCCACACCGATTTCAGCCGAACATGGCAAGATGTCGCCCGTTGGAGGGAAAAGGCGCTAGGAAAACGTGCTTCTCGTGACCACGAACGCCTGACTGCACACACCAAGGACCTCCCGCCACAAGTTGGTCAGTTTATCTTGGTTCAGAACCAGTCGGGTAACCACCCACGCAACTGGGACCGCCGAGGTGTGGTGGTGACCGTTTTGCCTTTTCGGCAGTATCGGATCATGCTCGATGGGTCCCGGCGGCTCACTCTCCGAAATCGAAAGTTCAAATGTCACCACACAGCCCCACCCTCTGTGCTTCCAACACAACCGCCGCTGGACGGTGACGACTCGACCGCGCTACCGTCACCCCCCCCCCCCCCCCCCCACGAGTCACAGTGCCGTCACGGGTCGCGACTGCGAGGACCGCTCATCACCTCCGCATTCGCCCCATCCCCCGGTGAACCTTCCACCGGCAACGCCCTCCCCTCTCCGCCGCTCTGCTTTGGTCGCGTCGCGTCCGAGTTCCCTAGTTACCCCTACGTTGGCTCGGGAACTGCCATCATCTTCGCGGGGCCGTGGGCGCTTCGCGCGTGACATCCTAGACTTGTTACCGAGCGGGCGCGAAGCGCCCGTGAGGTTTCTTGTCAACTTACTAGACAAATTTACATTTGACCCGGTCCGACCCGGCCATGCAGACGCTTTTCGGAAGCTAATAACTTTGCAACCACTGGTCCGATTGCGATTGGGTTTTCACTATTAGATAGGTCCATCAAAGAAATTGTGTTTTTTGGTATGGTGCGTTCTGATAGAGGTGGTACCACAGCGCGTGACAGTTGGCACACGCGAACGTCGAAATGAACAAAAAAACTTGCAAAAATGATTCTTGATCAAAAATGGCTGTATTATTATAAGCATTAATGTATACGCTGAAGCATGCAGCGCTCAGGACGTACTCCCTTTTGGCGAATTTGAGAAAAGAGATCATGAACAATTTATTTAATACAGCTTAATTTTTATGTTGGCATGCATTGAGGCCTGGTAATTTTTATGGAGGACTAAAATGACTGTGTTACTACCAAGTGTGCTCTCTTGTCGTTTCATATTTAAAACCTGTTTTAGCTTTACCAGAGCGCGCTCGCTCGGTCATCGCCCCAAAAAGGCGTTGTACTGGTAGTAACACATGTGTTTGCTTGTGATGTGCTTTGTATCATTAAAGCGTGTACAACTGCCTTTCCCACCGGACCTGTCTGAATGTGTTTTCCGTCGTTGCGTTACCATTGGTATTATAGAATGTTTGTGTTCACGGTGCAATGATCACTGGATCGACACCCATTGTAGGTACTGTTCGACTTTCTGGTGACTCAGAAGTGCATTCATTTTGCGTTCAAGCTTCCGCAACATGACCTTGTGTTTAGGCACTCGTTTCCGTGTGGGGGCATAGACATAGCTGAACATCAATGCATGCTCTTCGCCATTATCAACACGTGGTATGTTTGCTAACTCTGTATTCTTCGTTATTGCAGAGTTGCCTCAATCAATATTGTATTGTATTGCAGCAAAACAACCACAGGCACAGAGCCCAGTTACGGTTGCAGTCAGAAGCCAGATATGAAGAAAGTGATTGGTTTATAAATGCCTACTCAGCTAATAACTCTCTTTCAGATTCTCTTAGAAGTCTAGCATTAATTGAATCAGGTCCTTGTTTTTAATTTAGTCAGGTCCTGCCTTGTTTGGCCTTACTTTATTTAGATATTCCAGACCAAGTTCACTACTTATGCCACCTAGCTCTCCTATAGTCTCCTCTGTCTCTGTCTGTGGCTGAAGTACTGCAATATTACGCTGGTCCTCGATAGTAAAGACAGATTGGAACTGATTGTTAAGCACTTCAACCATTTCACTGTCCTTGCTAACTAACACATCATTTACCTTAAATGGACCTATATGTTTTGGAAACTATACTGAATTTGTAAAAACTGAAGAACTTCTTACTATCTGCATTGCAATGTCAAGTTCTCAAGTTAAATCAAGTTCCTTTGCCCTTTTAGCTGCTGACATTTTTCTTGACTTTATTCCTTGCATTCTGGTAGGCCCTCTGATGTATCTCTAGTGACAATCCCTTCAAAATGCTAAATATGGAGTGCCCAGATATGGAGTACTGGTTGCTCATGAGATGTTAGAACACAATCGATATGGGTATCATTTCATCACACGTGCTTGAAAAAATCACGAATACATTGGTTAGCCGCTGGGCTTTCAAACGATACCCATATTGGCTATGTTGTAACGCCATATGACAAGCGAGTGTTCCAGGTCAAGTCAGGTCACGTATCAAGGTCACTCGTGACCGGTGACATCCCACATGCTTGAAAGCATCACGAATGCATTGGTTAGCTGCTGAGCTTTCAAACGATACCCATATTGGCTATGCTGTAACGTATTATGAAAAGCCAATGCTCCAGGTCAAGTCAGGTCACGTGTCAAGGTCACACATGGCCTATTTGACATCCCACATAATCGAAAACATTATGAATGGATTGATTAGCCTGCGGCCTTTCAGATGAGACCCATATCGGCATATTTTAGAAACATAATGAAAATCACTACTCTGGGATCATATCAGGTCATGTGACAGCGCCAATTTTAAGTACCGTTTTCTTCTAAACTTATGAATGGCCCACGCCATTTTGTCTTCAGTTTGTAGAGGACATGTTGGGCTAATGTTATATGTAAGAATGAGCAAAATCGGAGGTGGTGTAATTTTTGCTATTTAAATTGTAATATTTCAGTTCAATGTCAAATCAGGTCAAAGGTCATTGACCTTAAATATTTTATGTGCAAAATAAAATTGGCCCTATTGCATGAATTTTGTTTCGTTAGACTGGGACACAAACTTGCAAAGTTATAGGCTCTTGAACTTTGGAATGTAATAGGGTCAGCTCTAGGTTCAACGACCTCTAGCTCAGTGACCTAAGGTAAACACAAATATCATGCGATTACTTTACACATAGTGCAACATGTCCACAAAGTTTCAAGAAAATCGATGAGGGTGAGGTAAAAAAAAAATGGTCTGTTTTTTATCCATTTGACATGGAATGACCCAATAGGTACCAAAGTTGGGCCATTTTAAATATGCAGTTATTAGTTGGTAGCTCTGCAAACCTTCATTTGTAAGTGTATAAACTGATATATTGTGTGTGTCATCAACAGAACAGGGAACTCTTGAAGCCTACCCCATACCAGCAAGAACACTTCAAAATGAAAACAGCTGGCCTATTCCCAAGCGCACAAACTGAGCTGCAATCAGACAGCAAGCACCACAAGAAGAAGAAAAAGAAGAAGGCGAAACGCCGCCGATCGAGCTCCAGCAGTTCCAGCAGCGACGGCGACCAGTGGTTGGAGAAACCATCAGGCACTGTTGCCGCTGCTGCTGCATCGCAGCCTTCTGCGGCTCCCGACCGCGATCCGCCGGCATCAGCTGGGGCGGCAAAGCCGGCTGCCCCACAGCGCGATGCCTGGATGGAAGTGGAGAACATTTTCGCTGGCGTAACAGCCGGCGAGGTGCGTGACCGGCGCCAGCAGACCAAGCAGCAGGCGCGCGAGGCTGAGGACCGCCAACGCCAGGCCGACTATGAGGCGCGAAAGTGGCGCGAGCCGGCTGAGGGGTCGGCCAAGCCCGCCGCGCCCATCGGTGATGGCGGCGCCAGCTGGCTGCGGCGCGCGCTGCAGCGGGCCAAGCAACAGGCGGCCGAGTCGGGAAGGCCGCTGGAGGAGGTGGTGGCCGAGCGCTGGGGTTCGATGGAGAAGCTGCAGTCGATGCTGGACGCTGCTGAACGGAGGACGTCGCCTGCGCAGTCGGCCGCCGCTGTGGAGCGGAGCGCGCGCGAGCGAGGCTGGCGCCGCGGCTCAGACCTGCACCGGAGCGGGAGCAGGGAGTGGCGGAGGAGCGAGATCAGGGAGCGGCGGAGGAGCGGGAGCAGGGAGCGGTGGAGGAGCGGGAGCAGGGAGCGGCGGCGGAGCGGGAGCAGGGAGCGGCGGAGGAGCGGGAGCAGGGAGCGGCGGCGGAGCAGAAGTCGGGAGAGAAAACGGGACAGAAGTCGGGAAAAGAGCCGAGACGGAAGTAGAGAGCGAAGCAGGAGCAAGGAGAGGAAAAGAAGCAAGAGCAATGAGAGACGGAATAGAAGCAGAAGCAAGGAACGAATGCTAGATCGAAGCAAGGAGAGGAGACGAAGTAGGAGTAACGAAAGAGAACGGATGAGAAGCAAAGAAAGAAGAAAAGGCGGGAGTGCGGATAGAAAACAAGATCTTGATGGTAAAGCAAAATCACCCTCCAGGAAGAAGCGCAACGCTAGCGATGACAGCGACGATGAAAGCCGCTCTGACGCGGCGGGCAAATGCGGAAATACCAGACAAGGATGGCGCAAACCGGCAGCGACCACGCAAGCCGCTCTGTCACCTCGCTCCGCCGACGCCAGAACCGCCGGTAAGGAATCGCCTCAGCGCGATTCCGCCCGGCTTCCTTGTTCACCCGAGCGGGAGTCTGACTCAGCAGGTGAGGGTGAGGATTCGAGTTGCACGGCGTCGGCCCGGCCGCTCACTGATAGCGAGATGAATGCTCTGGCTGCAAAAATCCTCAAGGCCGAGCTAAACGGTGACGATGACGACGTGGCGGAGCTGCAGAAGCAGCTGGATGCCGCTCGTCAGCTGCGAGCCGCCGGCGGCGCGGCGCGACCCGCCGAGAGGGTGGAGAAGGTGGTGGTCGTGGTGGGCAAGGGCGAGCGAGGGCCGACCGGCAGCGACGGGCGGCCGAGCACACGTCGCAAGGCGGACACGCACCGCGGCGGCGAGCGGACAAAGTACTTCGCCGACGACGACCGGCTCAACCTGCGCGACATGTTCGAACGCGAGCGGCGAACCACGCCGGCCGACGAAGCAGCGGCGCTGGCGCGGCTGGCGGCGCGCGGCGTGCGCCAGAATCGTCACCATGACGACGAACACGGGCTTGACGAGCAGCTGGCCGAGCGCGCCGGTCGCGCCGAGCCGGAGCGGGCGCAGGACGAGCGGGCAGCGGCGCGTGCCCGCACGCAGCATCGCCACCTGGAGCGATGTACGCGCTGCTTCGACAGCCGGCACACGCTGCGCCACCTGATCGCGGCGCTAGGTGAGAAGTGCTACCTGTCGCTGCCGGCCAGCCGCTCCGTCACTGAACACCACTGTCTGATCGTCCCGCTGCAGCACGCGGTCAGTCTCACCGCTGTCGAGGAGGACACCTGGGAGGAGATGGCACACTTCCGCGCCGCGCTCGTCGCCATGTTCGCCGCCGACGAGCAGGATGTCGTCTTCTTCGAGAGCGCGCTGAAGCTGCAGACGCACCCGCACGCGGCGCTGCACTGCGTGCCGGTGCCGCGCGAGACCGGCGAGCTGGCACCCATATACTTCAAGAAGGCGCTGGAGGAGAGCGAAACGGAGTGGAGTCAGAACAAGAAGGTGGTGGACCTGCGCGGCCGGGATGTTCGACGCGCTGTGCCAAAGGGCCTGCCCTACTTCTTCGTGGACTTCGGTCTACAGCCGGGCTTCGCGCACGTGGTGGAGGATGAGGATCTGTTTCAGGATAACTTCGCACAGGAGGTGATCGGCGGAATGCTCGAGCTGGACCCGTCCGCCTGGCGTCGGTCCAAGAATGAGACGCTCGAACAGCAGCGCAAGAAGGCGATGGACTTCGCAAAGATATGGGAGCCGCATGATTTCACCAAGGAAGGGTAAAAGTTTATTGCTCCCACCGCGACTTATGTCCGTAAATGTCGCTGTTATTTGTACTGTCGGTCTCATAATGATATTCCCTTGCCACCACGTGGCGCTACGGTCGCGATAGGGACAAAAGTGGTTTCCCCACCGTGGGTTGGTACCCATTGTGGCTGTCTGGCAGGTACGTGACCTGGGGAGGGGAGGGAGGGAGTGCGGGGCGTTGCCGCGAACCGGGTGGTGGTCAGGGCCGTCTGCCTCGAGGGTCAAGAGGTCGCCTGTCCTGAGCTGGCAGAGATCCAATATTGGAGACTGAATAACAGTGTTCATTACATCAGCCCAAATAGCTCAGGCGGTATAGCTGTCTACTATCGTATTCGTAGATTGGTCGCGGGTTCGAACCGCGCTGGCACCAGGCGCATTTACGTGTATTTATTTCTAAATCATGCCACGTGTCATGTGTAATGCAGAACCCCGAAATTACGAATCCAAACGTCCACCTGATGATTCTACGCGAAAAAGCAGACAAATGCAGTGGGCCTCGCACTGATATGTTCGCATGACGCCGCTCCGACGCTCTACAAACACATCCGGGCGGGTTTATATTCATTAAGTTAGCGACGATATGTGCGACGACAGTATTTAAAACCTTAGGTCTATGAATCATCGCCAGGTGTGTAGCTGATAGAGCATCTGACTGGCTACGTGTTTAAATTTGACGTTGACCTTGAGATCAGGTAAAAATATCGACACGTTATTTTTTTAGCGCAATGCAAATTTTCAATCGTCTGAAGCGACACGACGGATAGCCATTTCCGAGACATCTGTGACGACGGTATCGGTCAACTTGAGATACAAATCCCGTGCAGTGTTCTAGCAATTGCGCACTTGGCGATGCTTCACAGACCTATGGTTTTCTTAAAACTGGTCATCACAGACATCGTCGCTAACTTGACATTCTAGGTTTGCGCATATTTCCCACCACGGTCCGCCACACAGCCTCGAGCCACACAGCCTCGAGCCACACATGGGCATTGTTATTCCCCAATCGGCCTGTGTGGGTCAGACCAGGACGGAGTGGTGCAGATTCCGCCAAGTATCGGCCGGCACCGGGCGAGCTGTCAAACCGGTCCGGCCCCGCCTCGGTGCGGGATTCAGCCAGCTATCGTTTTGCCTACCGTGGGAGACCCAGAGCTAGGGAAGATGATTATGAGACCGACTGTACAGTCGGTCTCATAATGATCTTCCCTAGCTCTGGGTCTCCCACGGTAGGCAAAACGATAGCTGGCTGAATCCCGCATCGAGGCGGGGCCGGACCGGTTTGACAGCTCGCCCGGTGCCGGCCGATACTTGGCGGAATATGCACCGCTCCGTCCTGGTCTGACCCACACAGGCCGATCGGGGAATAACAATGCGCATGTGTGGCGGACCATGGTTGGAAATATATGCAGACCTAGAATGTCAAGTTAGTGACGATGTCTGTGATGACCAGTTTTAAGAGAAAAAAACATAGGTCTGTGAAGCATCGCTAAGTGATTGATAGAACACTGCACGGGCTATACTTTAAGACGAATATTTGAATATCAAGTTGACCGATACCGTTGTCACAGATGTCTCGGAAATGGCTATCCGTCGTGTCGCTTGCGACGATTGAAAAATTTGCATTGCGCCAAAAAATAAAGTGTCGATATTTTTACCTGATCTCAAGGTCAATGTCAAATTTAAACACGTAGCCAGTCAGATGCTCTATCAGCTGCACACCTGGCGATGCTTCATAGACCTAAGGTTTTAAATACTGTCGTCGCAGATATAGTCCCTAACTTAATGGATATAAACCTGCCCGGGTGTGTTTGTGGAGAGTGAAGGACGGAGCGGTGTGATGCGAAAATATCAGTGCAAGGCCCACTGAATTTGTCTGCTTTTTCGTGTAGAATCATCAGGTGGACGTTTGCATTCGTAATTTCGGGGTTCTGCATTGCACATGACACGTGACATGAATAAGAAAGAAATACACGTAAAAGCGCCTGGTGCCAGCGCGGTTCGAACCCACGACCAATCTACGAATACGCTAGGAGTAGACAGCTCTACCGACTAAGCCATTTGGGCTGACGTGATGCACACTGTTATTCAGTCTCCAATATTGGATCTCTGCCAGCTCAGGACAGGCGACCTCTTGACCCTCGAGACAGACGGCCCTGGCCACTACCCGGGTCGCGGCGCATTCCATTCCGACAACGCCCGCACTCCCTCCCTCCCTCCCCCACCCCAGGTCACGCACCTGTCAGACAGCCACAATGGGTACCAACCTGCGGTGGGGAAACCACCATTGGTGTGCCTGTCGCGACCGTAGCGCCACGTGGTGGCAAGGGAAGATCATTATGGGACCGACTGTACATGTTGCATCCCCTCCCGGTTTTGCTTTTGAGTGTGTTAGCATAATGAGCTTGCTGCCCCAAGTACAACTGACTGCAGCCCATTGCAAGCCCACACATCTTGTAACATATGTATAAGCCACAAATGGTCCGACTTTTCCTGCATAGTCGGATGTCATCAAGACCTGTGATTGATTGTACGGTGTACAATACATAATTGTCTTCTTTGCCGTTTTAATTGATCTTAAGACTATGTGGCGCGAGTGGCAATGCCCCTCCATTCTCCATGTACTGAATGCTATTACACTGGTGTCCAATCATGGTGGCCAAATTCAGAGATTTAGGGGGAATGGAGGGATGTCAAAATTGTTTGTTTAATCAAAAATGACAGCATAAAGGAGACGTGTGCTTGCTTCCGCTTCAGCGGAATCGATTCCGATTTCATGCCAAGCCAGATGGGTCTGATTCCGATTCCGATTCCAATAGATATTTTACTAGGGGAATCGATTCCGAATCCGATTCCAGAGCACCTAAAAAGCTTGATTGCGAATCCGATTCCATTGATTGCACTATGCATCAAAAATTTCCAATCATATGTTGTACAAATGACATGAATGACACGAATAGTAATATTACATATATTATACAGGTATATTTACTATGGCTATTCTGCTATACAACTTCAAATAATTTCATGAATTTGTTGAAGTTTTGTCTATGTCCCTGTCTCCTTTTTTTCGGGTGTCAAGACCTGTATTTGTCGCTATGTCTCCACCTAGATAAGCAGAATTACTGATCATGTTTATTGACCCTCATTAGGCAAAAAATCAACGCTTGGCGTTGCTTTATGTATGCATGCTCAACGAAACAAATTGGCTTCAGGGAAGTTTAAATTCATTATCAGTGATTTTTACGAAAATAAGACAATCACTTGAAATTGCCATTGATTCCGATTCCATCATTTTCTTTAACAAAAAATGATCGACTCCACCTGATTCCGATTCCACCCAGATGCCAATGGAATCGAATCCGATTCCTATTCCAGTGCAAACGGAATCGATTCCGGAATCAGATTCGATTCCACTGGAATCAAGCACAAGTCTGGAAGGTGTCTGGGTCTAAAAACAGGAAAAATGAGGTCAGAATTGTAATGTTTTTAAATCTGGACACCCCATTTCATGCTATCACATCTGGCAAAATGAAATAATGTTGACCTCCCTCCCCCTAACTCTCTGAATTTGGCATGTGTCCAATAGATGTATTTTAAAGGCGTAGGCTACGGCGGGTGAGCTTCGAAACAGACGTGCGTTTTACTTTGTATAGATGGCGCCCATGTACTGCGCCGGGTGTAACCGTTAGGCATGCCGGGTGCAGCTCGACATGTCAAATTATGAAGTTGTTTAGGGGAAATTCCGACGCTCCGCCGACCGATAAGAAAACGTTCAACACATACTCGCACGTTTCCAATACACAAACTATCCGTTCAACTCCGCTGTATTGTACACAAACACATGACACTAGCTTTCCGAGGGCACCACGCAGCTCCGGATCCGGCCTACGGCCAGGGCTGCTTTTCGCCGAGCTTCAGGGCCCGACCATAGAGCGCCGACTTGTTCCTGAACATGGTCATCCTCTGATCGTCCAGCTTGTCCAGGTACCAGCCGCCAAAGAACATGGCCAGCGGCACCAGCGCTATCAGCGGGTTTTTGATGATTGGGGTCGGCATCCTGTGATGTCCCTGGGATCTGGCTGCCTGTGGGGGGGGGGGGGGGCAGATTGGAGGGCGTCAGTCTGGCTGCACATGATCAGGGCCAAATGTATGTCTTGTCACCAGGATAACAAAATAAGGTAAACTAATACTGGTTACATTAAACACAATGAAACTGTAGCATAACATAATTTATACCATAACAGTTTGTATTGTTATTACAGGGGATATCATCTATTTTGCTTTGAAGTTGGACTGTGGGTTGAGAGAACCAGTTAAATTGAGCAAAATATAGGGGCGTGGCTCAAGCTCCACAGGCTGATCTGAAATATTGAATAGACTAGCTAAATCTGATAACCAATATCTAGACTGCAGCTGATGAACTCAGATCTTAAGACCAGGGTATATGAGACAAGATGATAAGGAAACTACTGTAATGTTGGACATTCCATATAACATAAACTTCATAGTGGTCGAGGGGTGCATATCATATATTCACAGGAGCACCTCTACGCCACCAATACCATGTCAGTATTACAGCATGTCCTACCTTACAGTAGTTTACCCCATGTAATACTTCAAAATTAAATATTGTGCAGGCACAAGACTGAGCTTTGAACCCCACCAATAAGCTTGACAAGAGATGGGACATGCGTGCATGCAACTGTCAAAATCCTGTAAGTGTTAGCCCGCCAATAACTGGGGGAGGGGGGGTTACCGCCCCCCCTGATGAATTTTCGCAATAGCTCAAAAACCAATGGCGCTATCAGTGTGAAACTTCGTGTACCTTCTTCTAAATCACGTTTACGTCTTCTGTGAGGAAAAAAATAAGCAATTTCGTCGAAAAAAAGGAATTATAGCGAATTTAGTGACGTCACTACACGAGTTTTACACCAAAATCAGCTAAAAAGTAACAGACCGTACAAATGCCATATTTTGAGCAAAATACATTCCAAAAACGTCCAAAGATAGAAAATGGCAAGGGTTACAACATGGCTATCTGGGATTTTTAAGAATTTTGGCTTTTGACCCAAAAATAATAAAAAAAAGTTTTTTGTTGGGTGGGTGGGCCCACAAAATATTTTTTTTTTTAAAGATATAAAAACGGAATATGTCAGATAACCACATATGGGAAACTACCATACCAAATTTCAGAATGATATCACCATTTTTGACTGACTTATGGCATCTCAAGTATGTGTAACTAATGACATTTCAAAATTGCGTTTTTGGCTTTTATTGACCAGATACAGACAAATAAATGGCACCACTGTGAGACAAAACTAGTCGAGAAACATGCCCTTTTTATTTATATTTATCAATTAAAAAATTTGACCTTCAGTAACCTGCAGTGTCCTAGGATTGCACAATTTGGGTGGAAAACGACACCCTGTGAGTCCCTGTGGGTAATATTTTCCCCCTCTTTTTGCCCAGTTTATTGTGAATAATCCACTCCCTAAATCAAGATCTATTGGATAACTATAACCCTAACACTGATATGACTAATGCTAATACCAGTAAGGCGCCGTAATTAGCGATGAACGAGCGAGCGCGATCGAAATGTATGGTGAATTTGAAATCGATCGGCCAAGTAGTTTCTGAGATACAAAAAAATGGTGAGCACGTGCGCACGTGCAGAGCCCCCCCCCCCCCCCCGACTTGTGGAAAGGCGGCGGATGAGAGGTCCCTAACTACACACCAAATTAGAACACAGTCGGGTCAGCCGTTCCTGAGATATATAATAGGGGTATGCACGTGCGCACGTGCAGAGGCACACCACCCCTGACTTATGGGGAAACTGGCGTCTGAGAGGTACCTAATCACACACCAAATTAGAACACAATCGGCTCAGCCGTTACTGAGATATATAATAGGGGTGTGCACGTGCGCACGTGCAGAGGCACCCCACCCCTGACTTGTGGGAAACTGGCAGCTGAGGGGTCCCTAACCACACATCAAATTTGCACATAATCTGCCCAGCCGTTGCGAAGTTTTTGCGAGAAAACACTTTTCAACACCCCTCACGCGGCACGCGCAGTGGTAGTCACGTGAGTCGCCACTGGTCTCAAACAGGGTAGGTTGGATAGGGCTGCTCAGCAAAGAAGCCCGCTTGTCAATCGGACGTGTGGTTGCAGAGATATGAGCTTCTCAATAGCGTCGCCATGGGCCGGGCCGGGCCGCTCATATTCAGATTTTTCCCTTATACCACGGAAGAACGAGCGAGCAGCGCGTTACTGTGGATGAAAAAAGTTAGGAAAGTATTGTCACTTGTAAATGTAATAGATGATTCTGATTACTGAGTTTTGGCAAAGCCTAGAACATCACATGTTTTTTAGGCTTAATTTTCCACTGTTTACGGTTATTTTTAGACCGAATTTTCCACTCCGCACCCTGTTTTCACAGCAATCCTAGGACCCTAGTGACCTGGACTTGACATTAACTTCACATAAGTGAAGTCAGGTGGTAAAATTACTATCACTATCGAATTCTAAGTGGAAAATAACTCCTAAAACATGTGTTGCATAACTTTCGTAGATATTTTTAGCATAGTGACCTTTTGTGAACTGACCTCAACCTTGGCCAACAATCTCACTTTAGCTCATGCGGGATGTGTATCATACCCTTGGCAGCACTTTGGGTGATCAAGGTCGTAATCGAAGGCTTTGGATGGAAAGTATGGCCATAAAAAAGTATATAAAAAGTATATAGAAAGTATATAAAGTATACTCAAATACGTCAATTTTGACATTTGACCTGACCGTGACCCGACATTTGACCTTACTTTGACATTTGTGAGTATGATTTATATTCGTCTCATTGAGAGCTTTCGATTGCCGCCTTGCGCGTCTCGCTGCGATCATTGGTTCAGAAGATAACCAGGGGCGCGTTTAACGCGCCCCCCCCCCCCTGTCAATGGTGTTCCGCCGAGACCTCAGTCAATGCCGGGTTGAGCAAGGTAAGGTGGATCCTCAAGTGGCAGAGGGTGTAAATGTTATAAATATTGGAATAATAGGCAATTTTGCCATGTTTTAGTTTGCAGACTGAATCAGTTTTAACCCGCGACTTACGGGGGGCTATTTTTTGCTCCCCCCTCCCGTTATTTTGCAATAACTCCTAAACGAACACGGGTATCGTCACCAAACTTGCAGTACCTTCTCTCACATCAATTCTACACATGTTGGCAAAAGGAAAAATATGAGGTTATGATAGGTCAACCGGGAATGACGTCAGAGTGACGCCATGTTCTTCGGTTTTTGTTGCAAAATAATGGTTTGCGGAAAACGCTATCAAAGGTACGATGTTTGAGATAAACTCAATTGTTTTAAACAAATTACTGACAATAGACCAGGCTATAAAACTGCTATCTCGGATTTTTGAGTTTTTGTATTCAAAATTGTGAGATATCCAAATACATTTGTTTACAAAATTTTCAAGAAAAAATCAAAATTATCCAAAAACCGGAGTATATGTGATCGAGACGTGTGCGGTGAATATGTGTAACAAATTTTAAGTACATATCTTCGAAAATGAATGATGTATGACCTTCAAATGACCAAAATCGACCACCTCTCACAGCATTACTATGCATAAAAAACGCATTTCCGTTTTTGCTTTTTACATCTATTTATATGGAACAAACAATGTTCTAATGTCATTTTTAGCGTTCTAAACGAAAAACAAACCCATAAACATGTGTTACAATGCCTAATGACCGTAATCCGCAGTTGACCTCGTGACCTCGGATGACCTTGACCTGACCCAAGGTCATAAACAGCTTAGAAAGGTACTTAGAAGTGTCAGACACACGAATCATACCGATTTATCGACAGCTTATGCGTTTAATATCGCAATTTTGCGCGACAATTCCATCCATAGAGACCTTTTGACACGGTCAAACATTTTGTACTTGACCTGACCTGTGACGTCATCGGTGACCCCGAGATCAACAATATTATGTTTACCTCCATAAATTTCCCAGGGCTATCGAATGCCGTTTGAATTTTTACATTCGGCCCAGTAGTTCCGGAGATCCGAGGGAGCAAAAAATAGCCCCCCCCCCCCCCCCCAGTAAGTCGCGTTATGAAATATACCCCAGTAACTCGCGGGTTAACAACCCCACAAACTTGAAGATAAAATTATTTTGAGCAGTTCCATGTTCGCCACCATACACTCAATGTTTCCTAGCAGCTTGTTAGTTATCATACATTTTTTTCCCCTGGACACATGGTTCTATTCACTATCAAGCAATTCACTGATCAGTTTCCACAAAGCAAGCCAAAGTCTGTGAGAAGTTTGAGTTCCATGTACCTAAGTCAGTTGGAGACAATAGGGAATACTATAAAAAAAAATAGAGCACTCCAAAAATAGCACCAGTGATGTCAGAGCCTGCCATAGACATGCATGTAAATTATCTAAAATTATAATACCTTTATGAACACTTTTTACAAAAACCACTTGCAATAAATTGCAGCAAATGTCAGAAAACAAGGAAGCCATATAGGATACAACAATGATCAACAATCATTGTTTTTTTCTCCTGTGCAAGTCTGAAAAAAATCCTGATGAATATTGAAATGCATTTGGAATTGCAAAATGTGGTATGCTTGGCATGCTTGGCCCAATCTGCTCTAATTATTGAGTACACATGCTGGCCAGCACTCTAATTTTGGATTATCAGCTGACATGTGCTCTATTTATTGAGAGTTTCAGCACCAGACAACAGCAGGTAATCCAAAAAATAGAGTAAGGATCTAGACTGTTTCCTGCCAGTGACATATTCATAAATTTGAAGTGACACATCTTTAAGCAAAGTTTGAAGTTTTTCTTGACATACATGCATAGGCGTACCGAGAGGGGGAGGGCAAACAGGGCAATTGTCCCCTCCTGATGGTCTGTATGTGCTCCTTTGGAAATAGGGCCTGAAGGTCTCTTTTTCGAAAAAAGTTAATGAATTTGTTTTATTTTGTAAAGGGAAAAATGTTTAAAATATGCCCCTCTAAAAATATAGTGGGCAAAATCCGTTTTTTTGTGGGGGTACCTTATGTCCCCTGATACAAAATTGACCCTCCTAGAGTGAATCCTGGGTACGCCACTGCATACATGCCCTCTATGGGTCATCAAGTGGTCGCAGTGCTACGTAATAGGCGTTTAAAAAACCTGTATTTTCGTGACCGCTTACAATGCATACAAATATACAATTGGAGCACTCTCTTTTCTTTTTTTCCGTACTGTGTCTCCTGCTGAAGTGGCATGACCAGGCTCAATGCATGTCATAGGCAGAATTGTACTTGATTCTGCTTCAGCAGAATCAATTCTAATTCCATACCAAGCCAAATGGATCTGATTTTGAATCTAATTCCAATATATATTTTGCTAGAGGATTCTATTCTGATCCCGGGACACCTAAAAAGCTTGATTCTGAATCTGATTCTACTGATTCCGATGAGTCCACTATGCATCAAAATATGCCTGATCATACATATGTGGTAAAGATGACTCAAAAGGTATGAATAGCCATATTAAAATATTACACAGGATATTTAAGATGCCTATTTTGATATAAAACTTCAAATCATTTCATGATTTTTTGGAAAAACTGAACCAAAATCATGACAGTTCAAAAATGTCAAACTATAACAAAGGAAACAAACAATATAGTCCAGACATACCTATTGGCTATAATTATGATGCATGACAATATTGCAAGCTGCTGTTGTGCAATATGATACACAGGGAAATCAATGTCTTGAAATATTTGAGGATATTATGGAATATATGGTACAATAAACATAACATCGTCACAAGCGGAGATCAGTGTGAGTCTCCACCTAAATAAACATTATTACTGAATACTGGGCATGTCTATTGACCTTCATTAGGTTATGAATTGTCACCTAACTTTGCTTTAGTAATACATGTTCAAAGATGGACAGAGAATCACGGCAGGGGGGCGGAGTGTTTGTATATGTAAATAGCTTGTACTGCACTACTAGAGTTGATGATTCTAGTAAAGTAAAAGAAGTAGAATCAATCTGGCTTGACATTAAAATTGGTACAGGAAACAGAGGAAGGTTGAGGATAGGTGCATTTTACAGACCAGGGAATCTTCCAAGGAACTCCCAAGCTGAAACAGACCAAGATATTTGTGAGGAAATACGTAGGAACTTTCGGGCTCAGTGTCTTATTATGGGAGATTTTAACTTAAGAGGATACAAAAGTAAAGCAGAGGAAACAAATGAGTGTAGGTTGTATAGGCAAATCTTTGAAGAGGAGCTTTTCATGCATCAGTTTGTAACAGAGCCAACCAGACATTGCTCCATTCTAGACCTTGTATTCTCAGACAACAGTGATCTAGTTAGTGACATAAGTATTTGTGAAGGTCTAGGAACCAGTGATCACAATATGGTTAAATTCAATATCTCATCAGAAATGAGGCCCAAAGATAACCTTATTATGGTTCCAAACTTCAGCCGGGCTAATTTTGATGGTATTAGAAATGACCTCACACAGATAAAATGGAACGTTGAGTTGGCAGGTTTAGATGCATGTGAGGCCTGGCATGTTTTCAAAGCTAGATTAAGCCAAATTCAGAATCGGCATATACTCCTCAGGCACAAACGTAACAGAACCAAGGGCAAACCAGTTTGGCTTACCCCAGAAGTAAGGAGTGCTATACAAGCTAAAAGAAGTGCATTTGGCATTTTGAAGGGATCTTCACTAGATATAAATCAGAAGACCTACCAGAATGCAAGAAATTCAGTTAAGAAAAAGGTCAGAGCAGCTAAAAGGGCAAAGGAACTTGATTTAGCTAGACATTGTAATGCAGATAGCAAGAAGTTCTTCAGTTTATATAAGTTCAGTACAGTTTCCAAAAATATAGGTCCATATAAGGTAGATGATGTGTTAGTTAGCAAGGACAGTGAAATGGTTGAAGTGCTTAATGATCAGTTTCAATCTGTCTTTACTATCGAGGACCAGAGCAGTATTGCAGCACTTCAGCCTGAGCCAGAGACAGAGGAGACTATAGGAGAGCTAGGTGGCATAAGTAGTGAACTTGTTCTAGAATATCTAAAGAAAGTAAGGCCTAACAAGGCAGAAGGACCTGATGAAATCCATGCTAGACTTTTAAGAGAATCTGAAAGGGAGTTGTCGGTTCCATTAGCCATAATATTTTATAAATCACTCGCAGATAGTAAAATTCCACTTGATTGGAAAAGAGCAAATGTTGTTCCTATTCATAAAAAGGGAGATAGAAGTAAAGAGGAAAACTATAGACCGGTTAGTCTGACCTCATTAGTCTGCAAGGTGCTTGAATCAATCATCAAAGATAAGATTGTTGAATTCTTGGAGCAAAATGAACTCATCAAGGATACACAGCATGGCTTTAGGAAGGGCCGTTCTTGTTTAACTAATCTTCTGGAGTTTTTGGATGTTGCAACAGATAGCTTTGATCAGGGTAAACAGCTAGATGTAGCTTTTCTTGATTTCAGTAAAGCATTTGACAAAGTCCCCCATACAAGACTGGGGTTGCAACTTAAAATTCATGGGATCAGGGGCAAGATTCTGGATTGGATAGAAACATGGCTTTCAGGACGCCAGCAAAGGGTTATATTGAATGGGTGCCAATCACAATGGAAGGAGGTTCTCAGTGGGGTTCCACAGGGCTCAGTCCTGGGCCCATTGCTTTTTATAATATTTGTGAATGCAATTGAGAACAGTATAGACAGCAAAGTCTTGAAATTTGCAGACGATCTAAAAGTTGTCAGGATTATTAGAGGAAAACATGATCAGGATGTTTTTCAATCAGATCTGGACAAGCTAGTTGAGTGGTCTGAAGCATGGCAGATGAAATTCAATTTGAGTAAATGTAAGATTATGCACGCTGGACGGGTTAGCAGTAAACATAGGTATGAAATGGGTGGGCAGAAAATGGAGCAGATTGAAAAGGAAAGAGATCTAGGTGTCATGGTAAACAATAGACTATCAGCGTCAGACCAGGTTGTAGAAGCTAGGAAAAAGGCACTTAGAATGCTAGGGGCCATTAACAGAAATGTTTCCTACAAGAGTGAAAAGGTAATAACAAAACTGTATTGTGCATATGTTAGACCACATTTGGAGTATTGTGTACAAGCCTGGTCTCCAACATATGAGAAAGATTGCTGGTTGTTAGAAAGAGTTCAAAAAAGGGCAACAAAAATGGTTAATTGTCTTGGTAGTTTACCTTATGAAAATAGATTAAAGAAATTGGGTATGTTTTCACTTAGATATAGAAGGCTAAGAGGAGATCTAATTGAAGTCTTCAAATTTGTAAATAGTCAGCATTCTGGATATTTAAAGGGTATGTTTGAGTTCAATAGGGAAAATCGAGGTAGAGGTCATCAGCATAAACTCATTATGAAACAAAGTAGGACTAGGCTACGAGTCATTTTTCAGTAGAAGGGTTGTAGGACATTGGAATATGCTACCAGGGGATGTCGCTGATGCAGTGACACTTGCTTCCTTCAAAATTAGATTAGATAAATACTTTACAGAGAAGGGATTAGTTCATAAATACTTGTGGGATTAGCCTTCTTTTATGCAGGTAGAGTAAGGTGATTTGAAGGGGCGAGACTGGTGGAGGGGGGTGCAACCTCGGATGGGCCCAAGAGGCTCTTTGTTGCACTTTTATTTTATGTCTTTGCCTTTATGGCCAGTGATTTTAGCGAAAGTAAAACGGAATTGTTTGAAATACATTGATTCTGATTCCAATTCCATAATTTTCTCAAAATGATTGATTCCACCCAGATGCAAACGAAATCGAATCTGATTCCAGTCCAAACGGAATCGGGTTCGATTCCACCAATCAAGCACAAGTAGGATAGGCATAGGCTGTTATTTGTCACTCATATTTATACTCGTTATTATACAGTCATTGAAGACAGTTAAATTATTCCGGAATAATATACCTACCTCTCGGAAAACCGACCCCCAAAACCTCTCAGCGAAATATTGGCCCCTTGCCCTTTGTCGAGACCTATTGCTATTATTATATTGTTCTATTATTCGAGAAGCCCCCATTAGTAATAGTTGGCAGCACTCGGGCGTTTGGGCGTTAAAAACCTACTACACCATAGGGTTCCCATGTTAAATCGATGATTTTCAGACGAGGCTGGCTCGTAATCTATGGTATATATTTTAAATACGACTTCTGGAACCTATAGCTACAAGCTTGAGCTACAACGTTTATATTTATCATTTTTCGATATTCAGGGTGTAAAGGGGATAAATAGGCTCGGGGGTTAAAAAATGTCAGAACGACCGCTGACCGTTTCCAAATGCTACTACAGTACTGAAATATACACTACTTCGACTACTACTTCGTAGAAGAATTTAGGGAGCGTGTGTATCGAGTTAAATGTAAAATTACTCAGGGCAGTTCTATTGTGTAAATCACGTCAAATCCGAGTAGATTTACTCCACCCCTTGTTGCCGATAAAATCACGTTAGATCGGAGTAGATTTACTCCACCCCTTGTTGCCGATAAAATCACGTCAGATCTGAGTCGACTTACACCCGGCTGCCCTGCTTGCGTATATCACGTCCAATCCTGAGGTAGGTCTGAGTCAATTTACACCCGCGCGCCACCTAGCGTAAATCACGCCCAATCCTAGGGCAGATCCGAATCGGGCCGCTTCAGCGAGACGTGACGTCACAACAGCGCATGCGCAATAGCCACTATTTTAACCGCGCGCAATTCGTTCACAAAGGCTCGGCTGGCGTCGGGGGCATCGAAGGTTCGCGGCTGGCGCCTGGCCCCAGCCGGCCCAGGGTAATAGCCCAGCCCCCCAGTTTCGCGTCGGCGGTGGTCGTGACGGGAGTGTGTTGGTGGGGAAGGGGGAAAGAAGAGGGTAGAGCTGGATGCAAAATCTGGAGGACCGAAGGTGGGTGGATTGCATGGCTTTCGTAGATTATTGATCGTCATTTATTTTGCCTAAACTCGTCCCACATTCCTGGTCACTGGATCCTCGTCCCTGAGCCCTTGTCACTGGACCCCGTCCCTGAGCCCTTGTCACTGGACCCCGTCCCTGAGCCCTTGTCACTGGACCCCGTCCCTGAGCCCTTGTCACTGGACCCCGTCCCTGAGCCCTTGTCACTGGACCCCGTCCCTGAGCCCTTGTCACTGGAACCCCATCCCTTGACCCTCGCCCTTGGACCCTCGTTCCTAGACTCTCGTCCCTCATTCCTGGTCACTGGACCCTTCTCCCTGGATCATCGTCCCTGATCCCTTGTCCCTGGGCCCTCTTCCCTCGACCTCAGTCACTGGACCCTCGTCCCTGGATCCTCATCCTTGAGCCCTTCTCCCTTGACCCTCGTCCAGCCTTGGAATTTGGGCCATTTTCTGGACTTTTTGGGTCCAAAGAATTTTGCTCTCTCCATATTTGTTCAGGAAATTTGCTCTCTTTTCGCCTGATCTTACCGACATTGTAGTTAAAATATAATTCAATTTTCCTCAAGGATTTAATAACTATTACAAATCAGGGTTTTTTACTTTCCAAATAAAATAATTAAAACAAAAATGCAAATCTTAACTTGCCTGACAATGCAATTTTACTCTCCGCCTATGGATTTTTACTCTCCGGGACCAAGTCATGAAATGAAAAATCCAACACTGCCCTCGTCTCTGAGTCCTTGTCGCTGGACCCCCGTCCCTGGATCCTCGTACCTGGATCCCTATTACTGAGCCCCTGTCCTAGACCCTCATCCCTTACCATCACCCCTGGACCCTCGTCCATAGACTCTCGTCCCACATTTCTGGTCACTGAATCATTGTCCTTGGATCCTTATCCCTGAGCCCTTGTCCCTGGACCCTCATCCCTTGACCCTGGTCCCTAGACTCTCGTCCCACATTCCTGGTCACTGAACTTCGTCCCTGGATCCTCATCCTTGAGCCTTCTCCCTTGACCCTTGTCCCTGAATCCTCGTCCTTGAGCCCTTGTCGCTGGACTCTCGTTCCTGGATCCTCATCTCTGAGCCCTTGTCCCTCTTCCCTTGACCCCCGTCACTGGACCCTCGTCCCTGGATCCTCATTCTTGAGCCCTTCTCCCTTGGCCCTCGTCCCTGAGCCCTTGTCACTGGACCCCATCCCTGGATCATCGTTCCTGTATCCTTATCCCTGAGCCCTTGTCCCTGGACCTTCGTCCCTAGACTCTCGTCCCACATTCCTGGTCACTGGAAAATTGCCCTTGGATCTTTATCCCTGAGCCCTTGGAGCCTTATCCCTGAGCCCTTGTCTCTGGATCCTCAACCCTGGACCCTCGTCCCTGAGCCCTCATCTACGAACCATCATCCATGGACCCTCGTCCCTAATTCCTGGTCACTGGAACCCATCCCTGGTCCATCGTCGCTGGATTCTCGTCCTTTATCCCTTTTCCATGGACCATCATCCCTTGACCCACACCCCTGGACCCTCTTCCCTGAGCCCTCGTCCACAGACCCTCGTCCCTCATTCCTGGTCAATGAATCCTCGTCCCTGGACCCTAATCCCTCATTACTGGTCACTGTACCCTTCTCCCTGGACTCTCGTCCTTGGATACTCGTCCCGGAGCGCTTGTCCCTGGGCCCTCTTCCCTGGACCCCCGTCACTGGACCCTCGTCTCTGGATCCTCGTCCCCGAGCCCTTGTCCCTGTATCCTCGTCCCTCATTCCTGGTCACTGGAAATTCGTCCCTCATTCCTGGTCACTGAACCCTTGTCCCCGATCCCTTGTCCTATAACCCTCGTCCACAGTTCCTCCTCCCTGGACCTTCGTCCCTCTTCCCTGGCCACTGGACCCTTGTCCCTGGACCTTCATCCTAGCCCTTGTCCCTGGACACTCCCCCTGGACTCGTCCCTAGACCCTAGTCCCTTATTCCTGGTCACTGGACCTTTGTCTCTCATTTCTGGTCACTGGACCTTCGTCCTTCATTCATGGTCACTGGATCTTCGCCCCTCAGTCCTGATCACGACCCACGTCCTTCAGCCCTTGTCGCTGGACCCTCTACCTTGGACCCCCCGTCGCTGGGTCCTCGTACCTCGACCCTCGTCTCGTCCCTGAGCCCTTCCCCCTGAACCTTCATCTTTTGACCCTCATCCCTCATTCCTGGTCACTGAACCCCTCATCCCTCATTCCTTGCCACTGGACCCCTGCCCTTGAACCCTTATCCCTGGACCCTCCCCCTGCACCATCGTCCCTAGACCCTAGTCCCTCATTCCTGGTCAGTGGACCCTCGTCCCTCATTCCTGGTCACTGGACCTTCGTCCCTCATCCATGGTCACTGGCTCTTCGCCCCTCAGTCCTGATCACTGGACCCGCGTTCCTGAGCCCTTGTCGCTGGACCCTCTACCCTGGACCCCCGTCGCTGGGTCTTCGTATCTCGACCCTCATCCCTCGTCCCTGAGCCCTTGTCCCTGAACCTGCATATTTTGACCCTCATTCCTGGTCACTGAACCCCCCATCCCTCATTCCTTGCCACTGGACCCCTGTCCCTGAGCCTTATCCCTGGACCTCCCCCTGAACTCCCGTCGCTGGATCCTGGTCCCTAATTCCTGGTTAATGGACCGTCGTCCCTGAGCCCTTGTCACTGGACCTTCAACCCTTGATCCTCATCCCTCGTCACTGAACCATCATCTCTCATTCCTCGACCCTGGATCCTCGTCCCTCATTACTGGTCATTGGACCCTCGTCCCTGGATCCTCGTCCATGAGTCCTTGTCTCTGGACTCTTAACCTTCATCCGGGCCCTCTCCACGGACCCTCACACCTCATTCCTGATCAATGGACTCTTAACCTTCATCCGGGCCCTCTCCACGGACCATCATACCTCATTCCTGATCAATGGACCCTGATCCCTGAGCCCTTGACCATCGTCCAAAGCTCCTCCTCCCTGGACTCTCGTCCCTGAGCCCTCGTCCACGGACCCTCATCCATGGACCTTCGCCCTTCATTCCTGGTCACTGGACCCTGGACCCTCGTGTTCCTTGGAAATAATGTTTTGTCTATGGCACGCCTATGGATTTCATATGAACAGTGTATGTGCTTGAAATGTGAACTTCATTATAAGTTTATACAAATTTCACATATGAAGCAGATATAAATTCAATTTTGCAGTGTTCTTAAAACGAAGCATTTCATACATAACTGATGGATTTTTCTTGTTGTTCCAGACGATTGAAATCTCTAGGACAGCAAGAGGATGGTCGAGTTAAGGACAGGTGACTGTTTTTCTTCCTTTGGTGATTTGGAGGCTTGCATCAGTGCGCTAGAGACGGAAACCAAGGAAATAAGGCAAGTCCCATGAATGTGTTTCAGGAACAATGGTGATTTTCATTGGATGCAATCCTGAGCAGAGGATTATAATTAATGTATCGCTTAGATATTGATTAATCCTTATGTTCAACATTTAGCTGGATGAAGCGTACATTGAAACGTTGAGAACTACAAAAGCGTGTAAATATTTACGGTGCGTTTAGCAGCATTTTGTATTTTGTTCCGATGTCCTGAATACAAGTTGATGCTTATAAGTTGTCTATGAATTCAATGGCTAATAAGTTTTATACCGCGATTTTGACGATTCATTGCTGCCTATTTTCAGACTCCTGGACAAAGCCGTGGATGTCTGGATCGCCCGAGTACACAGACCGGGCGATTCGTCTGCCGGTCATCCCGAAATCCCATCCCGTATGCAGTATACTGTTATGAAGATGATGTGTCGAAGACGCCAGAAGTACCTGCCAAATACCTGACATTGCTGTTACTTCGATGCCTGTATCACTTCCGGTTATGGGATCATAACCTGTTTGGTAAATATAGCGTAAATTGCATGTGTACAGTTAGTTTAGATGAAATATGCACTTAAGCGTCGGCGAGCAAACTTTGGCCGAAAAACTACGGCAATGTACAAATGATATGCTGTGAATGTTTCACCAATGCGCTTAACTATGCATGTCATCCCATGTTTCTCCACTTCATTGGTTCAATTTGCATGGAATCTAGTCAAGAATGATGTTAGACTTTGTTCTTATGTCGTACACATATGATGTTCTGCGTCGCCAGTGATGGGAGCATGAACTCCATTCTAGTCCAGAAAGACATTGGAAGAGGTTAGAGCTATGTGATGCTGCGTCCTTTTTACGATACTCTTAAGCGTATTACTTCTCCGTATGGCTTTAACATGACTTTCGTATGCTCTATCGACCGTTCAGGGGTTTCTTTAGACGAATTTATGAGTGCATGTATGTGTCGGTTCAGCCCGTGGCCAAAACGTGTGATGATTCAAAAGTCAATCCAGTAGGTATCACTGCCTCCGGAAGACGGACGAATGCTATTTGTTTGCGTTATTCTACTAGCGTTTCCTTTATTTTGCTATTGAATCTGCAACAATCGTTATGCTGCTGATACATGTAGAAGTTTGTCAAAATGGTGTTTATAGTCCTTCCTTACCCTTTTGATTTCGACTGTT
Source organism: Chirona hameri (assembly GCA_036785665.1). Classification (NCBI taxonomy): domain Eukaryota; kingdom Metazoa; phylum Arthropoda; class Thecostraca; order Balanomorpha; family Balanidae; genus Chirona; species Chirona hameri. The sequence continues at coordinate 62,276 of JAXIVJ010001438.1, read as the reverse complement.
AGATCCCAGAACTAAGTGCGGGAGCCTTTCTTTGTTTGTTTTTCTACAGGATGTCGGAACGATATTGACCAATGCTGCGGATTACTTCCTTTGCACTCCTTGACTATCATATCCTATGCCTCTGTGATCAGGTTGCTGTTTGTCGTGTGATAGATGAAGAACCGACGTCGGACGGGCTGTGTCTGAATGTTGTGTATTATAATGATTATCCAAGTTAGGTCTCGGACCTAATGCAGTAATACATTAAACCCATGGACCATTGTGTTTATGTGCAATGCAGGTAGTACTAACTTTTACCCGTCAAGATCCACAGACACGCGTTCTGAAGTCGATTATTTCCATGCACACCCATAGGCGTGATGTTAAAATCCGAAAATGTTTGGGGACGTGCCCCGCCCCCCCCCCCCCCCCACTTTCGGCGCCTATGCGTACATATTAAATGTATTCAGAATGTCCTTTAAATTTTAATTGTTTCGACTACTCATAAAGTGATCATAACTCGAACACGCCTGTGTAGGTCGCATCAAAACTACTCAGCGCGATATATGCCGAATAACTTATGCTTAAATCACGTCAAAGCTACTCACAACGTAACATACACTGCACAGCCGTTGTGTAAATCACGTCAAAACTACTCGCAACGCGACATACACTGCACAGCCGTTATGTGTAAATCACGTCAAAACTACTCACAACGCGACATACACTGCACAGCCGTTTGTGTAAATCACGTCAAAACTACTCACAACGCGACATACACTGCACAGCCGTTATGTGTAAATCACGTCAAAACTACTCACAACGCGACATACACTGCACAGCCGTTATGTGTAAATCACGTCAAAACTACTCACAACGCGACATACACTGCACAGCCGTTATGTGTAAATCACGTCAAAACTACTCACAACGCGACATACACTGCACAGCCGTTATGTGTAAATCACGTCAAAACTACTCACAACGCGACATACACTGCACAGCCGTTATGTGTAAATCACGTCAAAACTACTCGCAACGCGACATACACTGCACAGCCGTTATGTGTAAATCACGTCAAAACTACTCACAACGCGACATACACTGTACAGCCGTTATGTAGAATTTAATATGACCGCTTCCAAATACTACTACATGTACTGCAAATGCACTACTTTGACTACTGCTTCGTATATTTGCTGGAGTTTAATTCAATAAATCAAGATATAATCTATGGAAATACAAGTTATTGATAGCAAACAATACCTTTAATTTATAATAGTCAAAACAATTACGAGACAAATTATATCTTGTCTAATTCATTTGAGCGTTACATTCCTTACTGTTCTACCCGTTGTTCTATTACCCTGGTCGAGACAGAAAACGTCGTCAGCCAGTTTCGTCCTTACTGCGCCACCCACATACTCTTATAGCGTATTTGTCTTCTTCGCAGCGCCTCATAGCCTTGACTTCGCAGCGCCTACATCGGGCAGCTGATTTACGGCAGGCGCTCGCTGCGCTGCGGCCCTACCGGGGGAGGGGGGATCAGAGGTTTGGGCCTCGTAGACAACTGACGTTCGTTTTCCGCGTGTGGCAGGCAACAAGTGTAATAACATAATCGAGCCTGACCTAACCTTTACGTAATACCGGTTGCAGGGACCCACGTTTAGAACGCTCCGCTTGCATTTCCTCGCTGCGGCCCTACGGGGGGACGTCGTGCCCACCCCTCCCCGGTAGGGCCGCAGCGCAGCGAGCGCCTGCCGTAAATCAGTTGTCTGATGTCTTTACGCAGCGCCGCATAGCCAGTTGACAAAACATAGTCATAACATGGATAAAATAAGTATGGATAGGCATCATACGCGATTTAGCGACAACAGAGCGGCAAGGGCGGATTCAGGATATTTTAGGAGGGGTGGCCGCAGGCCAATTTAGGGGCGCCTTCCAAAGAAAGGGCGCCGTCACTGACCGAAAGGGCGCCGTCAGTGGCCGAAAGGGCGCCGTCAATGGCCGAAAGGGCGCAGTCACTGGCCGGAAGGGCGCCTTGGGTCAAAAGGACCAGGTCATGACCTGTTTGACCTGATACTCGGTAAGTTACTTTCAACAGGCGCCCAAAAGGGCGTCCAAACGGTCCATGGGGACGCTGCGTGCTCACGGGCTGTCCATTGCCGGGCGCCACAGACAGCCCGTGGGGCGCCCTTCTGGTGGGGGGGGGGGCCGCGACCGCTGCGGCCACCCCCTGGATCCGCCCCTGCAGAGCGGTACTACCTGTCGTTGTGTAGTACGGGAAACGACCTACCACACCACCACGGGGGCGTTCCTACATATATGGGCACAAATTACCAGGCATGTCCATCGGTGGAACCAACATGTCATAAGCGCTTGTGAGAGCTTCCCGAATGCATTTACACTTAATTTGGTTCATCCCACAATCACCGGAAGGCGAGAAACCATGCGACGGGCGGCCATCTGAGCGTTGCGGCCTACCACGGGGCGAGCGGTATACTAGCTGTCCTTTTGTAGTACGGGAAACGGCAGCGGCTGAGCGTGGTCGTGGATAACAATAGCAAGTGGGCAGAGTTACCTATTCATACTCACTTTATCCATGGTCATAACACAAATATTACACATGCTGATGTAGCATATACAAATGCGCAGTCTTTTTCAAATTCATGAGTCCACACTGAAATGGAAGGTCCGCACTCCACCATTTCTTTAGGTACACTGTTTGGTTGGACGGGCCGGCAATGCACATTTGCCTCATTTCGGCGACCCTAATGATGCCCCTTTGGACCACAACATTGAGTTACCAAGGAAAATAACTTTCCTGCAAGCACACACGCGAATAGTTAAGTAACTAGACTGCGCATGACGCAAAATTTCCGCGCAGCTTCCTTGAGATAGCACGCTGCCCTCACGCCCAACTACTCAGTTATGTTTTGCGCACGGTAGATAGAATGCGTTCTGCGTAACAGCCTACAGACCGAGTTGGGAGCGCAGCGAATGCAGTCTGAATCAATCACAAGTATACAAGGGCCGACACAAAACAAACTTTCGATCTATTTATTATCACATGGGGATTGTACTCGCGGCACAGTCTACATGTCACCTGCCATGCGTCATCTTAAAACCACATAAGAAACACATAAGCACGGAACACAGCGCATCACTCTTTCACAGATACAAACACGTGCAATATGGACTGTTCCCAACGGAGCACAGCACAGGGAACTCCTTCCAACAGCTGGTTACCACGCGGAAGATATTCTGCACGGGTGCAATGCACCATACAGTGCACGTCCTGCTGCGAGCCTGCACCAAAAAGTATCACCAGATCTGACTTGTGCTGCACTGGGTGCATGATGGCATTGACACGTCCAGGTATGTCTCACCAATTAATTACGAGAGGCTTGTTGCTTTAGATTCGACTTGAACACTAGAATGTCAATAATCTGCAAAATTATCAGACTATGGCACCTGCTTGAGGCATACTCAACTCCAGACTCCAGGGAACAGGCTGCATTCAGTGTATCAGCCGAGCCCACTGCTCAGTCTTTTTACTCGCGACGACACAAACGCATACACTTCATTCATACACATGTCAAACTTCTTGGTCCGCGTTGGGCTTGAAGTGGTTGACCACATTCACCGTCCACGTATCTTCGACACCCTTCGTGTAGTTTCGGATGAACCTATAGTTGCAGACGGTGAAGTCTGACATTTGATAGGGAGGCGTGAAGCCTTGCTCATTTGGCTGGTTCCGATAGGCAAAGTTCCGGTGCACGTGGGCGCAAACGGTGATCTCAACCCAGCGTTTCTGCACCTCTGTAATATGGCAGAACTACGGGTAAGAAAATCATGCGCTCCGCTCTTACGCTCCGGCGTAAAAGGAATATTGGACAGGGACGACAAGCTGTCCAGAAAGTATACACACCGATTAGCTGAAAATAGAAACACCTTGAGATGACCAATGTAAACGAACATCTGACAAATGACAGAAAGTGCATAGTGATTAAGCATGATGAAAACATTGAGTGGTCAGTGCCGGCGGATTGACTTTTAACTTCTGGTGAGCAAGGCAAATTCTTCCCATATCAGTTACGGTGACTGAACTCTCAAAATCAAAAATGCCCGATGCCCAGCAGATAGAACGTGAGTCCCTGTTTCCCAGCAGAGCAGGGCATGCCTCCCTATTCCACGGCAGATCAGGACATAACTCCCTGCTCTCCAGCAGATCAGGATATACCTCCCTCCCCCCACTAGATCAGGACACACCTTCCTCCTCCTCGATGATCATGCCGATCTCGTAGGGGAAGACGGGCCCGATGTGGTCGCCCTGCAGTCGCAGGTCGCAGCGCTCCTTCACCGAGAGCCGGCTGTAGTTCCTCTCGATCTCCGCCAGAGCCTCGGGCGTCACCAGGCCGCGCAGACCGGCGAAGTCGCCGCGTGACACGCGTTCCGAGATAACCAGCAGGCCCTGCATGCAGCAGTGACAGGGTCAGAAAGGGCTGCGGAGTCTACATAATTTTAGGAACTCCGACTTCGACTCCGCAGTGGTGGCGCCAGGGGTCAAACGTAGGTGAGGCAGTCGGGAGGGGGGGGGGGGGGCACTGTTTCCGTGATTTTTTTTAGTAGTTTGGTAAATACATGTAGATCACCACGGTTAACACTTCACCGATACACACAGCCTGTGTATATGCTGTCATCAGCTTGGAATTGATTTGAAAATAGGCAAGAATTATCACGCAGGGTGTGCGTGATAATTCTTGCGTACCTAATTGGCTTTCGATTTGACTCTTCATTCTGCCGGTTGACAAGAATTGTGCGACTGCATGTTAACAATAGGACTCGGAGTCTACACATAAAATAATTAGGTATGTGCGAAGAACACGTTACACGGCTAAGCAAAATAATTGAAATATAATGTCCTGTTTGTAATCTAAGTCTGGACGGCCCGCCGATCTCCTTGCAGCAATATGTAACTATTACATAAGTTAATGATATTTACCATTAAAAGGAGATTCCAAAAAAGATATTAAACCGTTAGAAAAAGATCGCGCATTCAAAATATCCCGAAACATTCATGGCGCCTGTCACAAAGGTCCTTTGCTGCTGCCGCGTTGACGGCTGACGCCGCATCGAATTTCTCCCGACCGGAAGCGCCCGGCGAAAACCGCCAAAGATCTGGGCGAAACACGCGTTTGGGCTGTGAGACAGTGTCTCACAGCCCAAATTTTCACAATGCTAAATTGCAATGGCTAGGCTGATTTGCGCCTATCGATACCAGCAAACATCTTGAAATAACATGAAAATGAGAAGAGTTTTAACTGTTTGGAAAATTGTTTTATCTATGAAATATTTTGTTCCTTATAACCTTACTAAAATTATTGAATATTTAGGAAAAATAAGATTATACTTTATATGTTTGGCTAATTTAGATAAGGCACTGCCTAATCTGCCTCGATGGAAGAACCGCCACTGCGACTTCGGCCGGACAAAATCGACTCCGACTCCGACTCCGACTCCGACTCCGACTCCGACTCCGACTCCGACTCCGACTCCGACTCCGACTCCGACTCCGACTCCGACTCCGGCCTATATCCGTTCTCCAACCGCATGCTAAGCAATATCTGCAATGCCATCTATTTTTTCCGTTCGTTTTTATTCTTAAAGGGAAATAATGACCTTTTCCCACAAAAATGGAGTTAGCACTTGAAATCGCCAGACGAGACCAAAATACATTGTAAATTCATCACATTTTGCATGAAAACTTTCCTACCGAAAGATATTTCAAGTTAAAGTTGATAAGCGTTCCACACTTTTAACGACCGGTACTTGCAAGTACTTTTGGTCCTCATCAAACTGCGGGCTTTTCCCGTATTGTTTTTTTTAACGCAATGGAGTGGAAAATATATTGTGCGTTCTGCTTGTTGTGATTATATGCCCGCCGATCTTCTAAAACTAGCAGTGATTGGAAAAAGTGGCAATAAAATCGGAAGCTCATCGATGCACATCAACGGCGGCATAGTTAGTGGTTGCGACCCTCAATTTTTGAAAATAAATTCATTTGTTTTCAACATTAGGAGTATTGTATAATTTGTATGTGGCTGTATATAACACTATGCTTTATATTATCATGAAAAATATTAATTTTTCCCAAAAAAACTAACAAACAATAACACAAAACTGGCAATTAAATCGGAAGCTCATCGATGCACATCGACGGCGACCTATTTAGCGTCGGCGATTTGTTTACAAAGCATTGTCATGCTTCTCGGCGCACTTAACCATTGTGGCGAGTTGTTGCTAGTAGCGCTTTCGTTCTCCATGGCAACCAGGCGTGAGCCAATGAAAAGCCAGAACGTATTCCCTTTCTGGCTTTTGATTGGCTGACGCCTAGTTGCCATGGAGAACGAAAGCGCTACTAGCGTGTGTCCGAGCAGCGCTCAGTTTGATCGGAAATGTCACAGAGCCTCCAAAAATGCCGCAATCGATGTAAACAATGGTAGGGAAGGGCGAATTTGTCAATGACCTTCATGAAGTACACAAGGTACTTGTTTTGTATTTTTCCCAAACTTACAACTTCGAATTTGGGAATAATTTTATTTAATTCTTAAATTTAAATAAAATAATTTTAAAACCATAGCGGTAGCCTAAGAAATTGTTGCTAACAAAATCAAAAGGTCATTATTTCCCTTTAACAGTATGGAGAACAATGCTACGCCCGACGCCGCCCGAGCACGGGCGCGGCGTGCCGGCCGCGCGTCCAGTCAGTCGCGCTCGCCTGCAGGCGGCGGAATAAAATGAAGATAAGAACGTGAGACCGGCACCACTGTGTATGCCTCGTCGATACGCGTCCGACATTGCGCAGCACGACATACCTGGTTCATCACATGACCTCGGACCTAAAATAACCTTGACCTGAGGTCAAATTTTGAATTTGACTTAGGTAACCTGGTCACCATGGCATGATTCGAATCTCCTTGAGGAAACGAGCACGATGATATTCAAATGGGCGCCGTGTGACCGTAAGAGTCGGTGCGTCCAAAACCCCAATAATCATCAGATGACGTAACCATTATTGCCCTATCTTCATCAGGCGCAAATCTACCGCTAGTTGAGTAAACTTTCCACTGGATTCATTTTCCACTCATTTTCTTTCGAAAGAGATGTGAAGTTAATGTCCCTAGGACGTCGATTATTCTACCGGCCAAAGTAATCGCCATATGCCAAAAAGTCGACTCGGACTCCGGGCCGGAATCGGAGTCGATAATATTTTAACGACTCCGACTCCGCCCAAAACTGCCGACTCCGACTTCGACTCCGACCCGCAGCCCTGGACTCAGAACTACCCAATGAGTAGACTGCTGACAGCACAGTATGCATAGTCAGGTCCGACTCCGACTCCGCAGCCCCCCTGGACTCAGAACTACCCAATGAGTAGACTGCTGACAGCACAGTATGCATAGTCAGGTCCGACTCCGACTCCGCAGCCCCCCTGGACTCAGACCTACCCAATGAGTAGACTGCTAACAGTACAGTATGCATAGTCAGGTCCGACTCCGACTCCGCAACCCTGGACTCAGAACTACCCAATGAGTAGACTGCTAACAGTACAGTATGCATAGTCAGGTCATAAAGACATAAAGACATAAAAGAAAAGTGCAACAAAGAGCCTCTTGGGCCCATCCGAGGTTGCACCCCACCCCACCCACACCCACACCCACACCCACACCCACACCCACACCCCCCCCCCTCCACCAGTCTCGCCCCTTCAAATCACCTTACTCTACCTGCATAAAAGAAGGCTAATCCCACGAGTATTTATGAACTAATCCCTTCTCTGTAAAGTATTTATCTAATCTAATTTTGAAGGAAGCAAGTGTCACTGCATCAGCGACATCCCCTGGTAGCATATTCCAATGTCCTACAACCCTTCTACTGAAAAATGACTGTCGTAGCCTAGTCCTACTTTGTTTCATAATGAGTTTATGCTGATGACCTCTACCTCGATTTTCCCTATTGAACTCAAACATACCCTTTAAATATCCAGAATGCTGACTATTTACAAATTTGAAGACTTCAATTAGATCTCCTCTTAGCCTTCTATATCTAAGTGAAAACATACCCAATTTCTTTAATCTATCTTCATAAGGTAAACTACCAAGACAATTAACCATTTTTGTTGCCCTTTTTTGAACTCTTTCTAACAACCAGCAATCTTTCTGATATGTTGGAGACCAGGCTTGTACACAATACTCCAAATGTGGTCTAACGTATGCACAATACAGTTTTGTTATTACCTTTTCACTCTTGTAGGAAACATTTCTGTTAATGGCCCCTAGCATTCTAAGTGCCCTTTTCCTAGCTTCTACAACCTGGTCTGACGCTGATAGTCTATTGTTTACCACGACACCTAAATCTCTTTCCTTTTCAATCTGCTCCATTTTCTGCCCACCCATTTCATACCTATGTTTACTGCTAACCCGTCCAGCGTGCATAATCTTACATTTACTCAAATTGAATTTCATCTGCCATGCTTCAGACCACTCAACTAGCTTGTCCAGATCTGATTGAAAAACATCCTGATCATGTTTTCCTCTAATAATCCTGACAACTTTTAGATCGTCTGCAAATTTCAAGACTTTGCTGTCTATACTGTTCTCAATTGCATTCACAAATATTATAAAAAGCAATGGGCCCAGGACTGAGCCCTGTGGAACCCCACTGAGAACCTCCTTCCATTGTGATTGGCACCCATTCAATATAACCCTTTGCTGGCGTCCTGAAAGCCACGTTTCTATCCAATCCAGAATCTTGCCCCTGATCCCATGAATTTTAAGTTGCAACCCCAGTCTTGTATGGGGGACTTTGTCAAATGCTTTACTGAAATCAAGAAAAGCTACATCTAGCTGTTTACCCTGATCAAAGCTATCTGTTGCAACATCCAAAAACTCCAGAAGATTAGTTAAACAAGAACGGCCCTTCCTAAAGCCATGCTGTGTATCCTTGATGAGTTCATTTTGCTCCAAGAATTCAACAATCTTATCTTTGATGATTGATTCAAGCACCTTGCAGACTAATGAGGTCAGACTAACTGGTCTATAGTTTTCCTCTTTACTTCTATCTCCCTTTTTATGAATAGGAACAACATTTGCTCTTTTCCAATCAAGTGGAATTTTACTATCTGCAAGTGATTTAGAAAATATTATGGCTAATGGAACCGACAACTCCCTTTCAGATTCTCTTAAAAGTCTAGCATGGATTTCATCAGGTCCTTCTGCCTTGTTAGGCCTTACTTTCTTTAGATATTCTAGAACAAGTTCACTACTTATGCCACCTAGCTCTCCTATAGTCTCCTCTGTCTCTAGCTCAGGCTGAAGTGCTGCAATACTACTCTGGTCCTCGATAGTAAAGACAGATTGAAACTGATCATTAAGCACTTCAACCATTTCACTGTCCTTGCTAACTAACACATCATCTACCTTAAATGGACCTATATTTTTGGAAACTGTACTTAACTTATAAAAACTGAAGAACTTCTTACTATCTGCATTACAATGTCTAGCTAAATCAAGTTCCTTTGTCCTTTTAGCTGCTCTGACCTTTTTCTTAACTGAATTTCTTGCATTCTGGTAGGCCTTCTGATTTATATCTAGTGAAGATCCCTTCAAAATGCCAAATGCACTTCTTTTAGCTTGTATAGCACTCCTTACTTCTGGGGTAAGCCAAACTGGATTGCCCTTGGTTCTGTTACGTTTGTGCCTGAGGGGTATATGCCGATTTTGAATTTGGCTTAATCTAGCTTTGAAAACATTCCAGGCCTCACATGCATCTAAACCTGCCAACTCAACGTTCCATTTTATCTGTGCGAGGTCATTTCTAATACCATCAAAATCAGCCTGGCTGAAGTTTGGAACCATAATAAGGTTATCTTTGGGCCTCATTTCTGATGAGATATTGAATTTAACCATATTGTGATCACTGGTTCCTAGACCTGCACAAATACTTATGTCACTAACTAGATCACTGTTGTCTGAGAATACAAGGTCTAGAATGGAGCAATGTCTGGTTGGCTCTGTTACAAACTGATGCATGAAAAGCTCCTCTTCAAAGATTTGCCTATACAACCTACACTCATTTGTTTCCTCTGCTATACTTTCGTATCCTCTTAAGTTCAAATCTCCCATAATAAGACACTGAGCCTGAAAGTTCCTACGTATTTCCTCACAAATATCTTGGTCTGTTTCAGCTTGGGAGTTCCTTGGAAGATTCCCTGGTCTGTAAAATGCACCTATCCTCAACCTTCCTCTGTTTCCTGTACCAATTTTAATGTCAAGCCAGATTGATTCTACTTCTTTTACTTTACTAGAATCATCAACTCTAGTAGTGCAGTACAAGCTATTTACATATATAAACACTCCGCCTCCCTGCCGTGATTATCTGCAGTATGAGAACATGTTATACCCTTGTAACTCGAAATCCTGTAGCCTATCCCTATTATACCCCTCACTAACCCATGTCTCGGTTACACAAATGATATCAGGCTTTTCAAGGGCAACATAACACTCAAACTCATCAAATTTAGACCTAATACTTTGGGCATTCAGCAACACACATGTGATCTTATACTTTGAGCTGACTCTACTAATTCTGAGGGAATTATGATCTACTGTCCTATTCTGACATGAACTTCTACCAATGCTTACTTCCTGATGCCCTAGTACTAGCGTCCCTGACCCCCCCCCCCCCTCCTACCTAGTTTCCCTGAATGACACTTCTGTAGGCATCTCCCAAAGCCCTTGCCCCCTCATCCGATAAGTGAAGCCCATCCTTCATATAGTACCTATGCCACTCATAGAACTGATCCCATAAGTCTACATAACTAAGCCCCATAGCTGAACATAAGTTCTGAACTGAGCTGTTCACAGACAGAGCTCTCGAGTACCACTCCTCACTGGCTCCACAGCGAGGGAGGATGCCAGTCACAATGACTGGTTTCCTGAACTCCTTCAACCTCTGCAGCAGGCTCCGGTACTCCGCTACTATTCTCACACTCTGCCTAGGTCCTATGTTGTTCACCCCCACCTGTATTATAACTGTCTCCGGGCTACTCCTACCAAGTTCTGCCTCAATGACAGGGCCCATATCAACTACTCTTGCCCCCGGTTTGACTATACATCTGTCCCTCTTCCCACAGAATGTTCGCCTTAAGGGCCTTACCCTTGAGTCCCCAACCACTAAATGCTGAATCTCTTCCCCGTCACTTTCAGCTGCTGACTCTAACGCACTGAACCTATTTGCTATTGTAACCTGCTGATGTTCCCTGGGGCTGTACTGCCTGACTCTACCCTGAACTTTTGTCCATCCCTCCTGATCCCCTTCCCTCTTCCTCCTCCAGATTCTGCTACCACCCTCCATTACCCAGCACCCCTCCCCATCCTTACTGTCTGTGGCCCTAGCATTACTTTCCACAATGTTGAGTCTCCAGAAACATGACCCTCCAACACACTTCCAAACCCCAGCCGCACTATCCACCTTTGCCTTATCCTCCTCCCTTATGCCCCTATCAGAACTACCACTGGTCCCTGATCCTGTAGGCTCCTTTTCTGACCCCCTAACCACGATCTGCGCATACGTTCCTTGGTCAGGAGCTACACCCTCCTGCGGCTCATCTCTACACCTACACTTACTTAACTGCGCCTCAAGCTCCGCTACTCTAGCCTGGAGGGCCTCTAGCTCTGCTACCTTCGCCTGCATCCTAGTCCTGCTCATTTGAATACACTAGTAACTTAGGTATATAACTTAGGTACTATGCACTTTTCAGTACTTTACTAACTTAACTTTTTTTGTTTGTTTTTTCTTCTTCTAAACCTTAACTAGATCTAGGTAAAGCTAGTGACACAAATCAGCTATGAGTGCACCTAATACTAGACTAAATATCTAATCCTTAAATAAACTGAATACTAAATACACCTTAATTATCCCTAATTTTCTAAAAAATCTACTTATCCAACCCTGCAACTAATAACACAAAAATAAGACTAAGACAATTTTGGCGCACACAAGCTAGAATGAAAAGTCCTTTAAAAAGCAAGTAAGAGGTAACAGCTAACTATGAATGCTTAAAAATAATACCTAAACGATCCACAAAACTAAATATCTAATCCTTATATCTAAATATAATGTGGTTCCTCAAAAAATACACAAAACAACAGAGCTATCCAACAGCTACTTAGCTTGGCTAAAGCGGGGTTCAGAAAAAAGGAAAGGAGGTCCGACTCCGACTCCGCAACCCTGGACTCAGAACTACCCAATGAGTAGACTGCTAACAGTACAGTATGCATAGTCAGGTCCGACTCCGACTCCGCAGCCCCCCTGGACTCAGAACTACCCAATGAGTATACTGCTAACAGTACAGTATGCATAGTCAGGTCCGACTCCGACTCCGCAGCCCTGGACTCAGAACTACCCAATGAGTAGACTGCTAACAGTACAGTATGCATAGTCAGGTCCGACTCCGACTCCGCAGCCCCCCTGGACTCAGAACTACCCAATGAGTAGACTGCTAACAGTACAGTATGCATAGTCAGGTCCGACTCCGACTCCGCAGCCCCCCTGGACTCAGAACTACTCAATGAGTAGACTGCTAACAGTACAGTATGCATAGTCAGGTCCGACTCCGACTCCGCAGCCCTGGACTCAGAACTAATCAATGAGTAGACTGCTAACAGTACAGTATGCATAGTCAGGTCCGACTCCGACTCCGCAGCCCCCCTGGACTCAGAACTACCCAATGAGTAGACTGCTAACAGTACAGTATGCATAGTCAGGTCCGACTCCGACTCCGCAGCCCTGGACTCAGAACTACCCAATGAGTAGACTGCTAACAGTACAGCATGCATAGTCAGGTCCGACTCCGACTCCGCAGCCCTGGACTCAGAACTACTCAATGAGTAGACTGCTGACAGTACAGTATGCATAGTCAGGTCCGACTCCGACTCCGCAGCCCTGGACTCAGAACTAATCAATGAGTAGACTGCTAACAGTACAGTATGCATAGTCAGGTCCGACTCCGACTCCGCAGCCCCCCTGGACTCAGAACTACCCAATGAGTAGACTGCTAACAGTACAGTATGCATAGTCAGGTCCGACTCCGACTCCGCAACCCTGGACTCAGAACTACCCAATGAGTAGACTGCTAACAGTACAGCATGCATAGTCAGGTCCGACTCCGACTCCGCAGCCCTGGACTCAGAACTACTCAATGAGTAGACTGCTGACAGTACAGTATGCATAGTCAGGTCCGACTCCGACTCCGCAGCCCTGGACTCAGAACTACCCAATGAGTATACTGCTAACAGTACAGTATGCATAGTCAGGTCCGACTCCGACTCCGCAGCCCTGGACTCAGAACTACCCAATGAGTAGACTGCTAACAGTACAGTATGCATAGTCAGGTCCGACTCCGACTCCGCAGCCCCCCTGGACTCAGAACTACTCAATGAGTAGACTGCTAACAGTACAGTATGCATAGTCAGGTCCGACTCCGACTCCGCAGCCCCCCTGGACTCAGAACTACCCAATGAGTAGACTGCTAACAGTACAGTATGCATAGTCAGGTCCGACTCCGACTCTGCAGCCCCCCTGGACTCAGAACTAATCAATGAGTAGATAGACTGCTAACAGTACAGTATGCATAGTCAGGTCCGACTCCGACTCTGCAGCCCCCCTGGACTCAGAACTAATCAATGAGTAGATAGACTGCTAACAGTACAGTATGCATAGCCAGGAAGAAGCATAGTACAATTATGCAAATATCAGCAATATAGTGAAATTGACAAATGCATAACAACACTGACAAAGCAGAATAAGACTAGGTGACAATGGTTAATACATGGTAGGTATTATACAGTGTTAGAAAACTAGCATCTCAAGCATAGCAGGTTTTGGTGTATCGTGCCCTGTTGAGTACATTGAACATTGAACATAATTCCAAAGATAAAAAAGTTGTATTATCACTTGCACCAAACAAAAACTCACCTGTTTGGCTCCATCCATGAATGACTTAAAGGAGAAGTTTGGATCTAGATAGGGTCTGATAATGAACCAAGTGAAAAACACATTCTTGGCCATCTTAATAAAACTAGGAAATAAAATATGTGGGAAGTCCATCAGGTTTCCTGGCCCGGCAGTGTCAGTTGACATTGCTTGCCTCTGATGCACATGCACAGAGGATGCAGGTGGCTTCAGGCAAACCATGGAGGAACTGTAAGCCAGAGAGCTCAGACCATGTCTGTGTCCTGAAGAGGTTTGGCTGGGACAGTGCAGAAATCCTGATGGACCAAAGGCTGGTTGCATCCAGACTCCATTGCTCTTGATTGCCCTCAAAGCCTGTTGTGTGGCTCTGGTGCTAAGCATGCTTCTCTGCATCATTGTGGCCACCAATTCTGAGTTCAGTCACAATCAACAATGAATCTCAGTCCTCTGAAAGAAAATAAATGAACAGGTAAAAATAATTTCCTACCCAAGACTGAGCCTTGATCACCAGTAACGAGCTCGATGAGAACGGGACCTACAGGCATGTGCCTTTCAAAATTCCTGATAGTGTAAGGTAAGGTAAGGTATATACCAGCAGCAACTGGTCCATTGTGGACCTTGAGGCGCAGAAACCAAACTGGTTGGGGGATAGGATCGAGTAGGATTCCAGGTATTTAGTCAGGTGTTCACAAAGGATCCTTTCAAAAACCTTGCCACACACAGAAGTTAGGCTGATGGGACGGTAACTCAATGGGCCATACCTTGCACCCTTCTTAAAGATTGGGATGACCATAGCAGATTTCCAATCACTGGGTAGCTGACCTTCATTGAGTCTGAGTGAATATGAGTTGGAGGGGGTAAGCAAGCTGTGTGGCACAGTTTTTTAGCAGGAGAGGATGCAGGTTGTCAGGTCTCATGGCAGTGTTACCATCAAGGTTTTGGAGGGCCTTGAGGACTTTATCCAATGAGACTGAGACAGGATCTATGTTGCCATCAAAGCGCTGGTGATGAAAAGGATTATGTGGACTATGTTTGGTGTACACAGAGGAAAATGAGAAGGCAAATGCTTCCACCATTTCTCCAGCTTCATCAGTAAGGTGCCCGGAATTGAGCCTGATGGGACCGACAGTGGGCCGACCCACCTCTTGTTTTGGATATAGGAGTGTAGAAGTTTAGGGTTATCCTTGGAGTGCAGCACAAGGTTCTCTTCATATCCTGCCTGGCAGGCAACTGAAAAGCTCCTGTACCGGTTGTTCCAGAACCGGAAAGATGCATAAGCAGCAGTTGAATTTTGGGAGAGCAGTCCAAACTGACTCCTAGCATACTTGTAATGGCACCATGCAGTGTGCCTGCAGCTTATAAGGCTAGTAGGTCTTTTGAGCCAAGGAGTATTCACATTCCCTTGATTAGGTTTCAATGGCACAAACTCATCTACAAGGCCATGTAAGATACAAGCAAAATGTGTAAATGAGTTTTCAACACTCAGGTAGGATAGTTAAATAAAAAAATATAGGAAAGTTAAATAAAAAAAAAGATAGTAGGATAGTTAAATTAAACAACAACATAGTGTAGACTACCATGTGATGTGCATACAAAATCAAAGGTTATATGAGTGACAAGTGGTGTGCAGACCAACAATGTGAAAACGATGTGACAATACTCAACTAGTCATGCACAAATATATCTGAGAATCTGAGAAAAATAGATAAATACAATCTGGTACTTGTTTAGCTCACTTCGCACTTTTCTGCTTCAAACTTGCAATTTTCCTCATTAAATCATACGTCCTTGGTCAGAAAATTGTGATAAACTGCGCCGCGTATGTCGTATTTCGGTTGTATTGTGCCGTATACTGTTTACCAGTGTTTACATACATAACGGTGATAGATAATTTCTGCTGGATGATTGAAAGTGAAGGTATTTCCAATTTTATTTGAAGTTACTTAGTAAAACTTATGAAAGCCTATAATTCAGAAAGGAGTTGTACTGTTATGAATCACGTTAAGAAAAGGCTAGGTATTCAATTTTACTGGCATCAAATATAAATCGCCTCCATGTGTTTTTTCTCTCATGTTTCTTGTTTTATTTCTATGCAGATTAAAGGCTATTCAAATTTACTGGCATCAATTGCCTGCCTTAGTCTTGTTTTTTTTTGTGTCTTCTTGTATGTCCATGCAGATTAAAGGCTATTCAAATTTACTGGATTATTTTTTGCTGATAGGACTTCAGAATTAGGGCAGTGAGCCCTTATCAATTAACGCAGCCATAGATAACATGAAGTACCTGGATTGGACATTCAATAATTGGCCTCAAATTTCAGTTCTAAAATTTAAAATGGAGCTATTAAGCTGATACACTTTTTTGTTTCAGCTTGTGCAAATGCGAGTCCAGCGCCGTCATTCACTGCTGTGGTTAAATTTGAGACGATTATTCAGTGTCCAATCAAAGTATTTCATGTTATCTATGATGCAGCATATCTGTATGTTTGAACTAATTCAGCATATCTGTTTCCCAGATTGAAATGGATGACTGTCAGAAGACTGTTTGGGCATTAATCTTTTTAGCCCTTTGCCTTAAAGTTGAGGTGCTATTCTTATCTTGAAAAACAGTGAATGTGGCATCAGAAAAAAGAAGAGAATGCATATGGCAGGAGTGAGAAAGATTGTGCTTACTTCACATCTTTATGGACATCCAACCTGGTGGCACCAGACTTGACTCCACTCTCCAGACTCAACAAGCATTGCTGTTTCCGTCCCACTTAGGAAGTGTGTCCCCATTGCATTGTGGGTTATGGCATCCACAACAGAGATGAGGACTATAATTCAGAAGTTTGGTGTCACTTGTTTCATGTTTGTTTGGTGTTGCTAAGAGCACCGTCTTCAAGTTCTTCAACATGTTTCTTTGGTATGTTGTCATAAGAAAAAGAGGAATTGTAAAATGTCACTGTCATGAGTTTAACTTTCCTTTATATACAAGTGTGATGGTGTTTGTGTTTCAATCATAAGTTCAAATGTGATATGTTGTAAGTGTCTGTTTGCTAAGACATCATTGTATGTTTGTGACCTGTCATGATCTTCTCTTCAGTGCTTTTATCAATGAAGTTGTCATGTTCGTGTTCGGACACTGTTGTCATATGTATATATAAATATATATATATATATATATATATATATATATATATATATATATATATATATATATATATATATATATATATATATATATATATATATATATATATATATATATATATATATATATAAGCAAATGCAAATATGGTGTCTGTTCAGAGGACATGTTCGGAGTAAGGGCAGCTTATTCTAGAATGGCATGTCTCAAAACAGTGCTGAAAACCATCCATCAAATTAATATAAATTGTGGCATTACAAGCACAACTGTTCAGAGATAGGGTCAGGGTAGGGCTACATACCTACCTCCCTACCCAGGGGCGCAACCACCTATACGGACAGTACGGAATGTCCGTACCGTTTTTGACGGGCGCCGAAGGCGCCCCCCCCCCCCCCGTACCGATGTTTTTTTGTTTGTAATTGGCGCTGTCAACAGGACATGAGGCACCAGTGGCGTACAGAGTATACGGTCATTCAGGGCATGACCTGGTTCTTTGGACCCGAGGCGCCCATGTAAAGCTGGCGCCCCTCCGATCAGAGACGGCGCCCCTTCGGCTCGTGACGGCGCCCCTCCGGCTCGTGATGGCGCCCCTCCGGCCAATGATGGCGCCCCTCCGGCTAGTGACGGCGCCCCTCCGGCTACTGACGGCGCCCCCTCCTGTCAGTGACGGCGCCCCTCCGGCCAGTAAAGGCGCCCCTCCGGCCAGTAAAGGCGCCCCTCCGGCCAGTGACGGCGCCCCTCCGACTAGTGACTGCGCCCCTCCGGCTAGTGACGGCGCCCCCTCCGGTCAGGGACGGCGCCCCTCCGGCCAGTGACTGCGCCCCTCCGACCAGTGACGGCGCTCCTCCGGCCAGTGAAGACGCCCCTCCGGCCAGTGACATCGCCCTTCGACCAGTGACGGCTAAATCAGTCCTTCATGTACACAGAAGTGAAATTAGATGAGTTTTAGAAACATGGTAAGGGAAGATCATTATGAGACCGAACCGACTGTACATACATACACCTACCTACATCTAAAAATGACATATTTGTGATATTGCGTTTTTTGACGATGGCGCCTTCCTTGAGCGGTGGCGCCCCTGGACGATGCTCCTCCCCAACGCCAATGTGTCCGCACCACTTTTTTGGACGTGGTTGCGCCCCTGTCCCTACCCCACCCTTATGCATGAAAGAGAGGCATAGCTTCTCCAAACACGTCGATGGGGCTGTGAAGAATGAAAAATGCTCAAGGTACAACCAAATCCTTAATGACACATCCCAAGGCTCTCTCCATTTGATCCACATCCTTGCCAAAGTTGGAAGGCTCAATCAAACCTGAGTTGGGGAGGGGGGGGGGGAGAGAGTGCTGAATCCCCTCCAACTGAATATGAAACTACATCAGGGGCGGATCCAGGGGGTGGCCGCAGCGGTCGCGCCCCCCCCCCCCCCCCCCCCGCCAGAAGGGCGCCCCACGGGCTGTCTGTCAGCCCGTGAGCACGCAGCGTCCCTATGGACCGCTTGGACGCCCTGTTGAAAGTAACTTACCGAGTATCAGGTCATACAGGTCATGACCTGGTCCTTTTGACCCGAGGCGCCCTTCCGGCCAGTGACGGCGCCCTTCCGGCCAGTGACGGCGCCCTTCCGGCCAGTGACGGCGCCCTTCCGGCCAGTGACGGCGTCCTTACGGCCATTGATGGCGCCCTTTCGGCCATTGACGGCGCCCTTCCGGCCAGTGACTGCGCCCTTTCGGCCATTGACGGCGCCCTTTCGGCCAGTGACGGCGCTCTTTCGGTCAGTGACAGCGCCCTTTCTTTGGAGGGCGCCCCTAAATTGGCCTGCGGCCACCCCTACTAAAATATCCTGAATCCGCCCTTGAACTACATCCCTGGCATGAATAATTCCAGAGAAAGAAGGGAGTCATATTTGAAATCCTTACTCTCAACGCGTTGTCAACAACAGAACTTGAACACAGGCAGGATCGCCATCCGCCAGAAAATGGTGAGTATTCCCAAGGCTCTATAGCAGTCTTTCCCTGCTCATAACATTTAAATTTCGCGCCTCTAAAATCAGCAGACGAAATTTGGTATATTTGGGTTAATAAATGGTACATATTTTAGTATGTATGATAAAATATTCAGAACAACAATGAATTTCCATTATTAGTTCTGCATTCTTTGTGAAATAATTTTAAAGAAAGCAAAAGGTGGTAATATTGATTATCTCAAAACAAATTGGCTAACCAGGGCAGCATCTTTTCATAATGTAGTAGGAACTAAACAATTATTGGTTTGAACCAAATCCGTTCCTACTAAAGATGGATAAGCGACAAATCCTTAGCCACCTAGGTGGCTAAGGATTTTAGTGGTCGTTGTGAACAGCACTAGTGTTCGAAAGCTCTGTACAAGGCCATGCAAAGTTACTTTCCGTATTATTTGGCTCAGGTCAATATTGAGGTCACCAGAGGTCATCAAAGGTCACATTTTCCAAGTGAAGGACTTTGCTCTAGAAGCCCCCAAATATCTCGGGAACTATGAGAGCTAGTAACAAACGAAAAAAGGAAAAAAATCGAAAGCCCATGACAATTAAAATAGCAATAGTTCTACTCAAATTTAAGCGCAGGTCAATAGTTAAGGCCCCAGAGGTCACTAAAGGTTACGAGGACATTTTTTCCAAGGCGTTTTTCATAAATAGCTTTTTATTGGTAAGACATATAGTCAGGGGCGTCGCTACCGGGGGTCCGGGTGCCCCGGACCCTCCCCCCCCCACTTTTGAGCGGGCGCCGAAGGCACCCCCTCAAAAAGTGAGTCTGTTCTGGGTTTTGAGAGGGTGCCGGAGGCGCCCTCTAAAAAAAAACTCGCAAAAAATACAACCAAGGAAAAACTAAAAAAGCCACTAAAAATGCCCGCCAGCCAGTGGTGTACCGAGTAAACGGTCATTCGCCCTGACCTGCTCCTTTGGACCCGAGGTGCCCATGCAAAGCTCGCGACCCTCGGATCAGTGATGGCGCCCCTCCGGCCAGTGACGGCGCCACTCCGGCCAGTGAGGACACTCCCTCGGCCAGTGAGGGCGCCCCTGCCGTAGACGGCGCCTCTGCGGCCCGTGACAGCGCCCCTCCGGCCAGCGACGGCGCCCCTCCGGCCAGTGACCACGCCCCTCCGGCGAGTGACAGTGCCCCTCCGACCAGTGATGGCGCCCCTCCGGCTAGTGACGGCGCCCCTCCGATCAGTGACCGCGCCCCTCCGGCGAGTGACGGCGCCCCTCCGACCAGTGACGGCGCCCCTCCGGACAGTGACGGCGTCTCTCCGGCGAGTGACGGCGCCCCTCCGACTAGTGACTGCCCCTCTCCGGAACGTGATTTAGTTGTCCCCCCTCCGGTCATTGACGGCGCCCCTCCGGCCCGTGACGGTGCCCATCAGGTCAGCGACCGCTCCCCTCCGGCGAGTGACGGCGCCCCTCCGGCGAGTGGCGGCGCCCCTCCGACCAGTGACGGCGCCTCTCCCGCCAGTGACGGCGCCCCTCCGGCGAGTGACGGCGCCCCTCAGACCAGTGACGGCGCCACTCCGGTCAGTGACCGCGCCCCTCCGGCGAGTGACGAGTGACGTTACGAAGTAGTAGTCGAAGTAGTAGTGTATATTTCCGTACTGTAGTAGCATTTGGAAGCGGTCAGCGGTCGTTGACATTTTTTAACCCCTAAGTCCATTTATCCATTTTAAGCCCGGAATATCGAAAAATAATAATAGAAACGTTGTAACTAAGGCTTATAGATATCTGTTCCAGAAGTCGGATTTAAAATATGTACCATAGGTTACGAGCCAGTCTCGTCTGAAAATCATCGATTTAACATGGGAACCCTATGGTGTAGTAGGTTTTTAACGCCCAAACGCCCGAGTGCTGCCAACTGTTACTGGTGTGGGCTACCCGTTTGTCTAGTTATCCTGGGCTACCCGCTGTTCTATTACCCTGGCTTTATCCCTTCAATATACCCAAGGCCGTATACAAAAGGTAAAATCATCAGGCGATTTGCTTACATTGGTGACCGAATGACGTCACTGGTTTTCGGCTCCCCGATTGGCCCGGCCGGCATAGCTTAGCCAAGTATTCTACGGCGAGCACAGAACGGACCAAGGGGTGACAATTACTTGCACTACCAACAGGGGCGCACACAAGGGGGGCATATGGAGGCTGTGCCAATCCCCTTAGTCAGTCGAGGACCCCTGGACCACACGAAGGGCGCGGTACATGACCCTGTCTGGCGTCCAGACTTCAGGGGGCCGCACGGCCCCTTCGGCAATCCCAGGTCCCTCGAACAGGTCAGGGGACCTCCCCCCCAGCAGGGGTGAGTTTCCTATTCAGTTGAGGGGGCTTCAACCCCACCCCCACTTGGACAACGAAGTGGGTCAAATCCGGGGAGAAATATGTATTTTGTGGATTTTGATGGTATTTTAAGATATTATTTTCCTGCTCAGCCCCCCCCCCCACAATTGTCTGGAGAAGCTACGCCCCTGCCCCCCCCCCCCCCCCCAGCGATCCAGGGGCCCTATGACGGTCAGGTGTCTTTCATCCGGGGGACCCGAGTGACCCAGGGGCCCGCTTTGGCAGTCCAGGGTTCCACCGTGGACGGCCCAGAGGAGAACGTCCAGGAACAACTCAGCCGCCCGTTCCCCAGGGGATCCCTCTGGTGGTCCATAGAGTATGAGCACAGCCCAAGGGCACTCGCCCGCCGGTCCAGGGGTCTAAGGGTGGCCCAGAGCCCCGTCAGGCAGCTCTGATGGTCAGCTGATGTCCTATGGCCCCTCCAGCGATCGTTGCGCTCCGACCTGGCGGTTCGTTGGTTGGCAATGGAGGCGGTACCGATATAGGCCCAGGGACCGTCATCCAATGGTCCAGGGTTTCTGAGAGCATCCAGTGTTCAAGGGAGTCCGAGAACGGCACAGCAGACAATGTCCGCCGGTTTAGAGGCCAGCGAGGACGACCCATTGGCCCCCTCCGGTGTTCCATGGGCCCCGAGGGCGCCCTCAGCAGCAGTTATTTTCGTAGCATTCCCACTATCAAAATACTCGATATGCATTGTGTACAAGTGACCAACCGCATTGTCCACAACCGCAATGGCGGAAATTCCCACACACGCCCGATGTAGGCGATATTAACACCCAATGGATTCACCCAGTGGCACAATGATAACACCTCGTGGCACTTGCATTGTCTTCTGCAAATATGGCATGCAACAAGAACAGGTTGGGAAACAGGCGACTTAGGCTGACACGCAGGCCTATCGGCAGTCTCACAGTCCCGCACTGCGAATGCTAAATGCTAGCAGCGGGCGCGCCGGCCGCTGTTGCGTTATACGAATAAATGTGAAACGTTGCACGCCCGCCAGCCCGTGAAGCTCAGTCGGGAGAGTGCTGAGCTTACGATCTAACCCGCCCTGGCAAGGTGGGTTCGAGCCGCTTCGGCGCTCGCTATTTGGGTCCTCGTGGGTATGACTTGCGGCCGGTGGCAGCGGCCGTGTTCAAGGCCAGGCGAAGCCAGAGAGCCGGGTGGGCCGTCCTCAGTCGTAAGGGTACGTTAAACTGTTGCCTCTAAATTCTACCGGTGACTGGAATCGCGCGATCGGGTGGTGGGGTCAGGGCCTGCGCAACAAGCTTAGCTCAGCATGGGTCCTGATCTCGAAAATCCATCCCATCAAAACATTCGGACTAAATTTACACATATACAAAATGGTTTCGATAATACCGGTGCATCCCACGCGCAGTACGTATATACGAACGTATATGTACAACATACCAGACACTATGAGGCACGATATTTTGGAAGGCCTTTAAAGGAAATAGTTCACCTTCGGGAAATTTTCAGAACACGATTTTATTATATTTTTTAATACAGTTTATTTTTTTCTTTTCAAAAATGGTCCTACATCGCGCCAATTCAGGACAGAAGGTCGTAAATTATTAATTGTATGGTGTGCGTTATTGGTCTGCGCATGCTCCATGCAATGCTGGCACTTTCAGACGGTACGGTATATCATATATACGCCGCATTCCTTCGTCAAAAAGTCAAATATCTTCGGCTGGAGAGTCTTTTTAGCCAATACAAGTTGCAGATAAGGATTTCTCAACACGGGCTACAAAACTGTTATTTCAGTTCAAAACCCCATGTTGAAGGTGAACTATTTCCTTTAAGATAAATGTCTGCGGCGCCTGCGCTATGAGACAACCGGGTTGGCCGGCGGCCCACGACGCAGGCAGTCGTCTCGCATACTCCGCCATCGAACAGCTGGTCCAGGCACACGGCCTCAGCACGGAGCCCATGCGGAGGCCGTCGGGATCTGAGACTTGTAGATGAGCTGGAGAACGATACATACTTTGCTAAGATAAATAGGGCGCCTTTACTAGTTACTTGTGTCTATCGGGGCACAACGAATTTTAAATATATGTATGCCTTTTTAACATCTTAACTCTGTCCCGGTGCAAGCTGGAAACATATATCCAACAGGGGAACAGCGATTGCTGTGGTGTCGTCAGACCGGTGTACCCTGTCTGTCTCCTCACGGAGTTCCCCTAGCGGACCCTATGTAGCTGGGAGTTGGTGAGCTGGCCGAGAGATGGCGCGCGGGTATCCAGCCGCCGCCAACCCGATCGGCCCGCGCGCGGGAGAGGGAGTTGGACAGCGACCGACGGCGGACCTGTGTGTGTGCGCGCAGTAAATACAGTCACTTGGGACCGGAGCACGTTGTGTACCGCAGGACGGACTGGGACCCAGCAGTAACCCAGGCGCGGGTACACAATACCTGGCGACGAGGTCAATTCGGACTGGAAAGTGGTGAAGTGGTTTGCGCGCCGCACGTGGTCGGGAGTGCCGGGATTCGGTCGGAGGATCGAGTTCGCTGGATCGCGAGGGTGGAGGACACTCGCGAGGACTCGTGCGATGTGGGTGGCAGTTTCGCCGGATACCCAGGTTTCGTGGCATCGAGTCGGGGCCAGCGGGCCGGTTCCGAGTTGCGCGTGGTCGGTGAGAGCGGCGTTTCGGCGCCATCTTGGCGGAAACGCGTCGCCAGCGCCGTGGTGCGGAGCGGCGAGGAAGCGGTCGCTGCTGGCGCGCGGGACGTGGCGCGGCAGGGACAATCAGTGACGAGTGACAACAAACATGGCGGCGGCCATGCTTCCGTGTGTCGAACGCTTCGTGATGGGTGAAGATTTCAACCGGTGGCTAACTAGCGTGGACTTGTACATGGACGCTATGGAGGTCAGCAGTGGGGTGCGGAAAAAGGCGATCCTGTTGCATCTCATTGGCCCGGACCTCCAGCAAGTGTACAGCACACTACCTGAGCCGGTAGAAGTCGGCAGCGAATATGAGTTGTGTAAGGCGAAACTCAAGGCCTACCTCGCTCCGGCTCGGAATACCATCGCAGAAAGATTGGCCTTCCAGGGTGTGAAGATGGAGGCCGGCGAGAAGTTTGATAAGTATCTGGCACGTCTGCGGATAGCAGCCAACCGCTGCGGTTTCCCAGCGCAGTCAGTGGACCAGGACATCCGCAACCAGTGCCTGGCAGGCACGAGGGGTAAGATGCAGGAGAGGCTTCTGCAGCGGGTTGCAGAGAAGGGAGACACCCTCACCCTGCAAGATGTGGTGGCTGTAGCGACAGGTATGGAGCGAACGCAGGCCCTCATTGACCAAATGAGAGGCCCTGAGGCGGGAGATGTGCAGCTAGTGCAGGGAAGCACTAGGCAGTTCACCTGTTTCAAGTGTGGCAAACCCGGGCACATCAAGGCCGAATGTCGCTCAGAGGCAAAGCCTAAGACCAGCGGAAAACCGAGGCGGGAGCCAGTGTGCTTCAGGTGCAGACAGCCAGGGCACCTGAAGAGGGACTGCCGGAACGCCAGCAGCTCTCGCTCGGTGCAGTAGGTCACTGACCTGGAGACGCGCCAGGAAATGTGGCACCTGCAGGTCGGCAAAGTGGCGGAGGCGGCAGAGCAGATCAATGCACCGGAGGTCCAGGTACAGGTGAATGGCTGTGAGATGAAGTTTGTGATAGATACAGGAAGCCCAGTGAGCATCATCGGCTCTGGGACTCCTGTCCCAGGCCTGAAGCTCAACAAGTCCAAGCTAGTGCTGACCTCCTTCACCGGACACACAATCCCAATCAAGGGGGAAGGTGAAGTGAAAGTGCAGTATGGGGCAGTCACCAAGTCCCTGAAGATTGTGGTGGCAGACCTGCCAAAGTCTGTCAACCTGTTGGGCCGCATGTGGATTGCAGCTCTCGGCCTGACCTCGCACGCAGTGCTACAGGTGAAGGGTGGCCGGAAGCTGGAAGAGGTGCTGTTGAAACACCAGGAGGTGTTCAGTGAAAAACTGGGGAAGGTGCCCATCAAGATCAGCCTGAAGCTGAAGGAAGGTGCCCAGCCTGTGTACAGGAAGGCAAGACCAGTCCCGTTCGCACTGCAGCCCCAGATGGACAAAGAGCTGGACCGTTGGGTCAGAGAGGGTGTGGCCGAGAAGATGAAACCTGGTACCTTCTCTGGCTGGGGAACACCTCTAGTGCCCATACCGAAGCAGGACGGGGTGCGGCTGTGTGCAGACTACCGGATCACTGTCAACCAGCAGCTGGAGCCGGTAAAACATCCTCTGAGGTCCCCTGAAGAGCTCTTCGCCAGCATCAGGTGCAAGAGGTTCGCGAAACTTGACTGCAAGAGCGCATACCAGCAGTGTGAGCTGACTGAGGAGTCCAAGGACCTGACAACTGTGACGACACAGCGAGGCTCCTACAGGATGAACCGCCTGCCCTTCGGCATCGCCACCTGTGGGGCACTGTTCCAATCCGTCATTGACCAGGTGACTGACGGACTGGAAGGCACAGTGTGCTACCTGGACGACCTGTTGGTGACAGCAGAGTCAGCGGATCAGCTGGTGGAACGGCTGGACCAGGTACTGGAGCGACTGGAGACCAATGGAATGCGTCTGAACAGGTCGAAGTGCGTGTTTGACGCCCAGGAGGTCACGTACCTGGGGTGGACAATCACGCCGACGGAGCTGAGGCCGCTGGAAGAGAAAACCAAGGCGGTGAAGGAGGCGCCAGAACCGAACAATGTCACCGAGCTGAAATCGTTCATCGGGGCAGTCAGCTACTACCAGAGGCTGCTGCCAGGTCTGGCAACTGTCCTGGCACCGCTGTACGCGTTGCTGAAGAAGGGCACGCCGTGGCGCTGGACAGCGGAATGCTCGGCGGCGGTGATCAGGGTGAAGCAGATGCTGTCGTCTTCGCCGGTCCTGATGAGGTACGACCCCTCGCTACCTCTGAAGCTGATCACCGACGCGAGCTCAACTGGGCTAGGTGCAGCCCTGTTCCAGGGGACGCCGGACGGGCTGGAGCGGCCCGTGAGCTGCGCGTCCAGGACCCTGACTCCAACGGAGCGGAAGTACGCTCAGGTGGAGAAGGAGGCAGCTGGAGTCTCCTTCGGCATCCGTCGCTTCCATCAGTTCCTGTTCGGGAGGCCGTTCACCCTGGTGGTGGACAACAGGGCGCTGTCCAGGATCCTGAGTCCGGACAGAGAGCTGCCATCGCTCGCCGCGGCTCGGATGCAGAGGTACGCTCTGCAGCTGGCGGCGTACCAGTACCGGGTGGAGCTCCGCAGGACGGAGGAGATGCGTGTGGCCGACACGCTCCCGCGGATGCCGGTGGCGAGCCTGGCAGACGAGCGTGTAGCAGCTGAGGAGGAGGCCGCCAACCGCCAAGGGAGCGTGCTGTTCCTGACAGACAGTGGACCGGCACTGACAGCGAGGGACATCGCAGCCGCCACGCGACGTGACGCAGTACTGTCAAGAGTACTGGCGGCTGTCCGGTCCGGCTGGGAAGCGGTCGTCGATCCGGACCTCGTGCCCTACAAAACGAAGCAGGAGGAGCTGTCCACAGACGCAGACTGCGTGCTGTGGGGAGGTCGTGTGGTGATACCACGGTCGCTCCGCACCCAGGTGAAGAACGAACTGCACGGGGGTCACTTCGGGTGCGTAAGAATGAAGCAGGTGGCCCGACGGTTCGTGTGGTGGCCGGGTCTCGATGCCGAGTTGGAGGCCCTGGCCAGGGACTGTTCGGCGTGCGCGGCCAAGAGGGCGGAGCCGCGCCACGCTGTCCGTCATCCATGGGAGCCGGCAGGAGGACCGTGGCAGAGAGTCCATGTGGACTTCGCCGGACCGCTCTTCGGACACAGCTATCTGGTGATGATGGACAGTTACAGCAAGTGGCTGGAGGTGGTGGCGATGAAGTCCACTACCGCTGGGCGGACAGTGGCAGTGATGCGCGACATCTTCGCTCGACTGGGCCTGCCCACGCAGATCGTCAGCGACAACGGACCCCAGTTCGCGTGCGAGGAATTCGCCACCTTCATGGCGGCGAATGGCATCAGGCACACGAGGGTGGCACCATATCACCCGTCATCCAACGGGCTGGCGGAGCGAGCCGTGGGCACGTTGAAAAACGGCCTGAAGACGGCAGTGGAGGCAGGAGTCTCCGCGGAGCGGGCGCTGGCGAGGTTCCTGCTGGCGTACCGATCATCGCCACACGCCGTGACGGGGCGGACGCCAGCAGAGCTGCTGTACGGCAGAAACCTGCGGACCCGCCTGAACCTGCTGGTTCCCTGCGCCGACGCCACTCTGCAAGCGGCGCGGGAGCACCAGCATCTGTCGGCCGGAGGCCACGTACGAGAGTTCCAGCTGGGAGCAGCAGTGTGGGCTCGCTCTTACGGGGGCCGACAGAAGTGGATTCGCGGCAAGGTGGTCGCACGACCCGGACCAGTCTCCTACGAGGTGGACATTGGGGACGCTGTGTGGTCGCGGCACGTGGACCAGTTGTTGGCGGCGGAAGACAATCCAAGCGCGGAGAGAGACGGCTCGGGAAGAGGAGCATCGGCGCCCGCGAGCGCCGCGCCTACAACCAGAGGCAGCGGCGCCGTGCCAGGGGGCGGCGGCCGCGCCGTGCCGGGGCGCGGGGGCAACGCTGTGTCGGGGGGCGACGGCGGCGGTGCCGTGGCAGTGGGCGGCGGCGGCAGCGCCGTGGTAGTGGGCGGCGCCGGGCCGGTGTGCGATGGCGGCAGCGCCGTGCCGGTGTGCGGAGGCGGCAGCGCCGTGCCGGTGTGCGGAGGCGGCAGCGCCGTGCCGGTGTGCGGAGGCGGCAGCGCCGTGCCGGTGTGCGGAGGCGGCAGCGCCGTGCCGGTGTGCGGGGGCGGCAGCGCCGTGCCGGTGTGCGGGGGCGGCAGCGCCGCGTTCGGGGGCGGCGATGACGACGCTCCTGAGGCTGAACACGGCAGTTCGGGTGATCCCACGCTGGCGGATGGTGGCGATGCGTCGCGGGACGCTGGTGACGGGGGTGCAGCGACTCCTGAGCCGGCGGCGGGAACCCCGGAGACTGGCGGCAGTGCGGCACTCTCCGGGGAACGTGCCAACGACACGCCGATACGACGTTCGCGACGGGTCACGACGAGACCAGAACGCTTCATCGAACGCTATTGAAGTGAACTCGTGGTGTATGTGCGTGTGTAATGTCTGTGCGTGTGCGTACGAATGGTGTATCTGAACCGGGTGGCTGCATAGTTCAGCGCTATAGGGAGCGTCCCTTTTAAGGAGGGCAGGGTGTGGTGTCGTCAGACCGGTGTACCCTGTCTGTCTCCTCACGGAGTTCCCCTAGCGGACCCTATGTAGCTGGGAGTTGGTGAGCTGGCCGAGAGATGGCGCGCGGGTATCCAGCCGCCGCCAACCCGATCGGCCCGCGCGCGGGAGAGGGAGTTGGACAGCGACCGACGGCGGACCTGTGTGTGTGTGCGCGCAGTAAATACAGTCACTTGGGACCGGAGCACGTTGTGTACCGCGGGACGGACTGGGACCCAGCAGTAACCCAGGCGCGGGTACACAATAATTGCATCATGCATGTGCGCCTGCAATAAGTCCCAAAGTATCACTGCCGTACAAACACATTGCGAAATATAACACAGCGACGTTAGTTGAAGAAAAAAAATTGTCGGTACGAAAGGTGCTTTTAGCTTAAATCATGGGAACTCAAAACATGTTTTTCTCATCATTTCATAGTTATCAGCCCCAGGTCCAGTCAAGTGAATGACATTCCTAATTGTAATTGTATGTTATGAACCCAGTAGCCCATGCAGAGAATTCAAACTTGGTCATCTGTACATATACACCCTTATTTGGGCAAATCAACTGGTATTCCAGGGTATCTATTGGATTTCCAAGGCATTGAAGCATCTAAACTACACAGAGTAAACACAAAACACAACACAAAACATGTGCGCCCCTCAACAAACAAATCTCCCAATCCTGCCCCCAACAGTACTTTGAATGTTGTTGTTGATGGATTAGGGCGTATAACCTCTTGGGCCCAGGACACCCAACTTCAATAGTCTTTGATCTTGCTTGGTCCGATTTTAGGTTTGGCAGTTAAAGGAAATAGTTCACCTTCGGACATTTCTTCAGAACACGATTTTATTATATTTTTTAATACAGTTTCTTTTTTTCTTTTTAAAAATGGTCCTACATCGCGCCAATTCAGGACAGAAAGTTGTAAATTATTGATTTTATGGTGTGCGTTATTGGTCTGCGCATGCTCCATGGCAGTGCTGGCACTTTCAGACGGTACGGTACAACATATATGCGCTGTATTCCTTCGCCAAAAAGTAAAATATCTTCGGCTGGAGTCTTTTCAGCCAAGACAAGTTCCAGATCAGGATTTCTCAACACGGGCTACAAAACTGCTATTTCAGTTCAAAACCCATGTTGAAGGTGAACTATTTCCTTTAAAGGAAATAGTTCACCTTCGGATTTTTTTCTTCAGAACACGATTTTATTATATATTTTTAATACAGTTTCTTTTTTTCGGTTTAAAAATGGTCCTACATCGCGCCAATTCAGGACAGAAGGTTGTAAATTATTGATTGTATGGTGTGCGTTATTGGTCTGCGCATGCTCCATGGCAGTGCTGGCACTTTCAGACGGTACGGTACATCATATATGCGCCGTATTCCTTCGCCAAAAAGTCAAATATCTTCGGCTGGAGAGTCTTTTCAGCCAAGAAAAGTTCCAGATAAGGATTTCTCAACACGGGCTACAAAACTGCTATTTCAGTTCAAAACCCATGTTGAAGGTGAACTATTTCCTTTAAGGTTACTAAGCAGCAGGGTACTAAGCAGGGTGGTTTGCAAGGACGGTTGGTTCTTGAACGTTTGACAGTGTATGGGAGGATAGCCAGGGAAGGATTGCCGGGGAATTAGGCAGGGGGACTTAGCTAGGTTTGGTGTCTTCTGTCTTCTTCTGATTTGGTCTTCAGATGTTTGCCATGGACTTAGGATTGTTGAGGAAGTATTGCTGTTGCCAGTATTTGTTAGTGGTAGTCAAAAAACTACTAGTCTCTAGTAGTCTCTTCAGAAAGTAAAAGTAAAAATTAAACAATATGAAATTGCTGGTAACTTGCTTCTTTAATACTGTACTAGAACATAAACCTGTAAAAATGAAAATAATAATTGCGACGACTCATCACCCTCACAGCAGTCAGAACATACATACAAGTGATTATAGAACAGAACAGCCATGGGCGTCGGCGACGGGGGGGACGCGTCCCCCCAGTTCAAAAATCAGGGGGGGACGTCCCCCCCAAGAAAGCAGACTTCCTTTTTTGCTGAATTCGTTCCAAAGGATATGAAACTGAAGACAAAATAAAAATAAATACAAAAGTAAATTTATTCTTAGCGCAAAATACATGTCATTTTTAACCCTATATCGTTGAGTCCTTTCTTTGTACTTAAAGATGTAGATACTTAATTACTTTGTAGAAAATACAATTATGATATGGCAGCCAAAAGTTGGTACACAAGATTGACTTCTGCTATGATTGAATGTCAAGTTCATCCATTCATTCACCATTCATTCTGAGGCCCTAGATACAATTCAGCCAAGGCAGCGAATTGCGTGACGTCATGGGTACAACCCTTACATCCATCAATATGCTGTGTACAAAACAGCAATCAGTTTTAGACTTTAGTCCCTTTGAGCCGCTGGAATTTATATACACGAGTGCTATAGCCGCATGCTTCATGCTTGGTATAATTTCAATGGTTGAAGAACTCTCTACACTCCATGCTAAGTTTTTGGAAATATATCATAGAAGGGTACTAGCGCTGGGCGATAGCGAAATATGGGGGGGGGGACGTTGACAGGCGGCCATTCATGATCCAGGCCCCTCACAGCGGCCGAACGCCTGTCGTCCGATAAAATATACGAAACAAACCAAAATAACCAAATAAAACAAACAAACATTGCAGTTGTGCAGAGGACTGCAAAGCTTGAATTTCCATTGGCCGAATCCATGATGTAATGGGACTGAATGGAATCTTTCAGGAGGTAGCAACGGCAACGACACTTCCTAGCGTTGCGTTCATTCATGCGGAAATGTGCGAACGTTGGTTTGCTTGAGCAATAGTGTGAAAAGATGAAGCGGCAGAGAAAGCTGGATAGTTTTACGGCCTCTGTGTCCCACCCGGTGGACAGTCCGGCTGCAAGCGATGGACGCGGCTCTCGCCCGGTACGACGAGGTGCTGAGTACAGCGGAAGAGCTGGGCGCCGGCCGCACTCACATCGCGGCAAGAGCAGCCGGCCTGCACGCACAGCTGCGCAAGCAGTCCACTCTGCTGGCGCTTCACCTGGCGTGCGTGGTGCTGTCGCCGCTGGATCGCCTCAACAAGGTCCTCCAGGGCTCACGCTGCACGGTGTCCCAGCTCCTGAGCAGTGTTTAGCTCACCAAGGAGCTGCTGCAAGCGGAGCGTGACGGGGCCGACCACTCCATCCAGGAGTTTCTGCGAAAGGTGGAGGCGTCCAGCTGCGACACGCCTGTCGCGCTGCCCCGTGAGAAGCGCGTCCCAGCTCGTTTCGCCGGAGCTGGAGAGCAGCACCACGCCAGGGACCTGGCCCAGTACCTGGGTGGGGAGCTGCTGCTGGCGATCGACGCAGCCTGCATGCAACTGGCCGAACGATTCGATCAGGAGGGCATCACAGAACATGCCAAGGTTGAGAAGGCTCTGCTGTCTCGCTGCAGCATCACAGAGCTCGACGAGCTGCTGAAGGACAGTCCGTGGAGGGCAGAGGTGTCGGTGGCTGACTTGGTGCCGCAGCTGCAGGTTCTTTACAAACAGAGCCAGCCGGAGAATCTTGACGCGGCAGTAGCCGTGGTGACTGCTCTCGGACAAAGCGCTCGTGCCATGTTCCCCGACGCGGTAAAGCTGATCCGACAACCACTCACCCTTCCAGCGTCGTCTGCTGAGCGTAGCTTCAGTGCGCTTCGGCGACTGAAGACGTGGCTACGGTCTACGATGGGACAGGCGCGCCTGAACTCGGTGGCGGTCTGTCACGTTCACCGTGACCGGGTGGCTGCCGTGAGCTCCGACCGGGTGGTCGCGGCGTTCATCAGCCTCAATCCCCGCCGAGAGCGTGTGTTCGGCTCCATGTAAATAGTGATACGGGCGGAACCCGTGAAACCGTCCGAGGAAATCAGGGTTGGATGTTTTCATTTTGCCATTGCTTATTCATCTTCTGCAAGCGACGCATCTCGCTTCAAGACATCTCGTGTAGCGACCTAGTTTAGACGTGCAAATATTTGTTGTCCTGTCGAACATTTTGAATGCGTGGCGTGTGCTTTAACAGTTGACGAAGACAAAAACTAACTTAAGGAAGCTAGTGGTTCGGTATCGTATTTTTAGTACATTGTTTCTGAAAATATAAATCCGATCGTGTTCATAATTGATCTTTTGAACATAAAAAGGTAATTGAGGATACAGATTCGATGATCTTTTATGCTGAATTCATTCCTATATTATCATTATCGTTCTTCTTGTTGCGTTTGATTTATATCCTGCCATGAAATCAGATAATCGGATTAGATTATGCCGATAATAGTTACCAAGATAAAAATGTACAATTGATGCGGTCATTGACATCCATGCGACATGCGTCCCCACTAGCGGATCCAGGGGGGGGGGGGGGCAAAGCAGCCATGGCTCCCCAAAAACGCCTAAAATCGGAGCAAAATTGACACATTTCCTAATATAAAAGAAAATCTAAGCAAGTTTTACTAAGCAAAGTTTGTTTTAAATCAGCTATCAGTGTTAGCTATGCAAACTATGCAGCTATGCAAGCGAAATCCGATGAGTTTTCAGCATTGTGTGACACTTTTTGGAATTTGCCCCCCCCCCCAAACCCCCCATGCCCCCCAAACCACCGTTCTGAATCCGCCAATGTGCGTCCCCCCCAGTGAAAAATCCGTGGCGACAGCCATGTCGAAATTCTGCAACAGAAAGTACATTTCTCAATACTTCACACCCAGCTATTTTAGCGATGTGCAAACGGATAGTAAGGATATTTAATATTTATACACCCAAGCAAAACCGACTCCCTAAGAAAACAAAAACTACACCATCACACACATCTTGCCGCTAGTTTACGTTAAAGTTTTCCTATTAAATCAGCCTCTTTCGGGTAACAGAATAAGCCGAATAAGGCATCTGAAAACCATGAAACTCTCCCAACCTACCGCGACGATGAAGTAGCGCATTGTCACACGCGCGTCGTAGACGTAACAATCGGCCAAACTAGCGTTAAAGCACTGTAATCTGTGTCAACAGTCATCTAATTCACTGCCTTGCCTGAACAAACAAAGTGTGCATCACACTACACAGTAACTAATAAGAGATGTAGAAGTGGTCTAAACTTACCACTACACGCAAACACGACGATGTTGGCACCCCCCTAGTATATAGGGCCTTGGCACCCTACAAGCGCAGGCCGACGAGCAGAAAACCGAAACCCAATGACGTCACTTTGCTACCACCACCTTCCCATAACCCTCCCTATGGCGCAGCATAGAAGTCATCAGCCCCTGAATATACCCTGATTCCAAGTATAGACAGAAGCCCAGAAGCTATTTATATCCACTGTGCAGAAGCCGAAGTTACAGTGAAGGTCAAGCGGTTTCAAGTTGAGAAGGATGTGTTCCTCACTTGTTTGAGTCAGCCAAGGCCTTATAACCGATTCAGCATCCTCGTCGTTTTAGATAATCCGTTAGTGGTCTCGATTTTTTTTTGATATTTTTTAGAGGTTGGACCTGAGGCATGATGCCTGGTGTAAAATTGTTGAGGAGCTCACTGCCACTCTTAGTTCGTTCATGGACTGGTCTGCTGCAATGCAAGCCATCATTGCAGCCAACCTCACTCACAAAAAACTTCGCTGTCACATCAACAAGAAACAGCAATTCTAAAGATGTCACAGAAAGGTCATCAGAAGAGAATGATAAGTCCAAAGGGAAACCAGAATCAACATCACATGGTGAGTCACCAGAAAAGCCAGGGATGATTTATCAGTAGGTAATTTCAGTGCAATGTACCCTGAGGCCTGTGCATGGTCCCTGCGGCCTGCGGTTTGGCGGTCACCAGCAGGCTCTGAGCCCCCCCCCTTGACCATGCGTCATCACAGGCAGGCGTCTCATGAACATTGAATGCTGTGATGCTCTACTTAACATGACATTTTATCCTGTAGTTGCTTCATACTGACCGCCGGAACTGCAGCCATGTGTGACATCCTACCTTTCCCCATCCCCACTTTCTGTTATATCCACTGCTACTGACTGCCAAACTGCAGCCAACTGCAGGGTCATGAACAGGCCTCTGATAAGTGGTACCATCCACTGTAAGTGGTGTTATTTTCTGAAAGAAGTTAGCTTTGTCCAGTGGTTGAAAACAAAAGTATAGGAGTCTGTCCTGAAGCATATGGTTGTTTGTGGTTGTATGCAATGCTGTGGTTGTTTGTGGTTGTATGCAATGCTGGGCATCCAATATAAGGTGTGCTCACATAAAGACAAGGGCTGTTCTAGTTTCCTCATCTTGATCTAGAATAGTTGGGGACTCTATTTTCTCCACCAGTCACTGCTATGCCTCATCCCCAGTCCAGCAAAGGTTTATCCTCTTCCAACCTCTAACAGATTAGCAGAGCATAATCACAATCTGCTTGGCAAGCAGTGGAGGAAAGCTGACACCAGAATTATGGTTGTGGGGTTGATTCACATAATCTTGATGTGGTGCAGTCTGCAGTGTTAATGTTGACATATTCAGATTAGCCCGACAGAACATCCTGGTCCTGTCCTGTTCTGTCTGTACTGTCATGTCCCTTCTTGTCCAGTTCTAGTCCATTCCTGCATAATTATGTTCCAATCCTTTTCTGTCCTTGTTCTGTTCATGACACATTTCATTCACATGCCATCTTATTCCCATCCTCTCTCATCCCCCTCTTTCTTGTCACATTCCTGTGCCTTTGCATTCCCACCCACCAACAGTCCTTGTCTTATTATTTTTTAAAAATCTATCACAAATTGTCTGGTTTGGTTTTCATACCACTTCCTTTCATCTATCCTTTCCCATTTTGTTACATTCGGATTAAGTTTTTCCTAGTGTGTTCACTTTCCAGCTCCCTCCTTTTAGCCTCATATGGCCTCATTCAAGGCCCTACATTTGGACCCTTGACCCTTTGGTCCTTGCTTAGCCCATAGGTGTGCACAAGGAGGGGGGGGGGGGGGGGGGGGGAATGGGGCAATCCCCCCCCCTTTGAAGGTCTGTATGTGCCCCTTTGGTTGAAAAAATGAATTATTTTTGATTTTTTTTTTCAGAGAAAAATGTGAAAATATGCCCCTTTTAAAAATATAGTGGGCCAAATCCAGTTAGTTTTTTTTGGTGGTGGTCCTGTATGCCCCCCTGAGCAAAAAATTGCCCCCTCCTGGAGTAAATCCTGGGTACACCACTGGCTTAGTCATACTCATATTCAGACTTTTGTTCAATTCAATCAATCAACTTAAGTAACCTCTGTCATGTTATCACCCACTGGGTCCTGGGGCATTCCACAACAAATTGTCACGGGTAACACCCAGGGGCGTAACCACCTTCCGAAAGTGTGGTGGGGGGGGGGGGGGGACAGAGGCACTTTGAAATCGATTCTTTCCATGCAACGCCCATAGGTGTAATGTTAAAATCTGAAAATGTTTGTGGGACACGTCCCCCCGTTCCCAGTGGTGATTACACCCATGGTAACATCCTACATCTCGGATTTTGATGAAACTTCGTTCGGGGGGTAATTTCGTGAAACTCGAGCTTGCTAATTCGCTTGACCTTGCATGACCTTGACAAAAGGGCAATGCAATTTTTCCCTTCTTAAAATTGACCATAGGATGTTATCTGGTCGTGTGCAAAACAATGGCGGATAGGTGTTTTCTATAAATGCCATTATGTTTGTGTCCAAACAATTGTTAGGATTTCAAACGGTACTGCAGTTAGATATAAGCCAATGCAGTCGTTGTCGAGGCTTGGAAATAATATCCAGTGGGTTTTCAGGGTCACTGAATCCGAATTATCTGTTTTTCCCCTCCTATCGACCCCTTAAACAGGGTCGTGACCTCGAGCCCCTCCGAGGTCACGTGACGCATTTGCATATAACACCGCACTTTTTTCTTACCTTGTCTCCATTTTCAATCAGATGGACATTTTTTTAGGCTTCAACGTACATGGTTAGGAGAAGTAGGGAGCTGAAAGAGGAGAAAGGTGTTATGCCAGATTCCCTTCCGGCTTGCTCGAAAGGTAAGAAAATGTCAGAAGGGGATAAGACGAAAGTGACCAGTTTCTATGAAAGTGATCAAGTCAGCAGAGTATTTCCAGGGATAGCTAAATTTATTTATTAAATAAATTTAATAAATTTATTTATTATAACTATTGGAACTAAATAAATGCCAGCACTGTATTTCTGAGACAAAATTGGTCTAGAAACATGCCTTTTGTATTTATATTTTTCTATGTATCAAAGTTGCATACCATCTGACGTTCCGGGTGACGCGGACCCCGATCGTTGTCAAGACCCGAAGATCGATCGACCTGAACTTGAGTCTATTCACTGAGTTGAATACAAGTGCTCAGATTTGTAGTCAACTGGCTCAAAGTGGAACTTTTTTTAACAAAACTAGTGATTCTGTAAAAGCTGGCACTGCCAAAGTTGTGTTGGATGGGATTTTCAATTTCTATTTTTTAAATATTTGTTAGATTCAACATCAAACTGGCGGCTATTAACCCGCGCTTGGGGGGGGGGGGGAGGAGGGGGGGGGGGGAGAAAATATTGCCCCCCTGTCGTTTATTCGCGATAACTTAAAAACCGTTCACGATATCAACCTGAGACTTTCAGTACCTTCTTCCACATCAATTCTACGTCGGCTCAGAAAAATTCAAGCTATTTCGTCGATTAAAAAAAAAATACACACCATTTTGTGACGTCACTTTACGCGAAATTGGCGATAAAATCACCCAAACTTAAAGCAGCTGTAAAATGGTGACATTTTAAGATAAACTAAAACCAAAAGAACGAAAAGATAAGAAATTGAACGTTCTATCAAACTGCTATCTCGTAATTTTGCAATATTTGGTTTTTGTTCCCATTTTTGGGGAACTTGGTATTTTTTGGGGGGAAAAACTTTTTTACAAATATAAAAAAAAACGGAATATGTGAAAGAATGGTGTTCAAGCAATACACAAAACAAATTTCAAATGAATATCACCTTTTTGACTGACTTATGGCTCACTTAGTATGAGTAACTTATGACGTCATATTGTAATTTTTGTTGTTGCTTTTATTGACCAGATAAAGACAAATAAATGCCAGCACTGTATTTCTGAGACAAAACTGGTCTAGAAACATGCCTTTTGTATTTAGATTGATCAATTTCAAATTTTGACCATACTCATTCTCATTACATATTGTGAAATTGCGTGTTTTTGCTTTTATTGACCAGATAAAGACAAATAAATGCCAGCACTGTATTTCTGAGAAAAAATTGGTCTAGAAACATGCCTTTTGTATTTATATTTATCAATTTCAAATTTGGACCATAGTCCATATGTGACCTGAACTTGACTTAAGCTTGACACTAACTTCACTTAAATGAGGTCAGATGGTGAAATGACCATCACTATCGAATGCTACGTGTAGAATAGCCCATAAAACATGTATTACATGACTTTCGGAAATTGTCTGCGTATAGTGACCTTTTGTGACCAGACCTTGACTTTTCCCAACAATCTCATTTTATGTCATTTTGGATGTGTATTATACCTTTGGGAGGACTTTGGGTGATCATGGTCGCAATAAAAGGCTTTAGATGGAAAGTATGGCCCATAAACTCAAATTCGTGTATGCTTTAGATGTGTCTCATTGAGAGCTTTCGAATGCCGCGTTGCGCGTCTCGCTGCGATCATTAGTTCCGGAGATAACGAGGGGGCACTATTCCCCCCCCCCCCCGGTTAATGGTGTTCTGCTGATACCCCTGTCAAGCGCGGGTTAAACGTGTGACTTGATTTGCGAGATTGAGACTTTCAAAACGGAGAGATACCTACCAGAAATGGGAGGGAGGGGCAAGCATCAAGGCAAGCTCAAACCAAAAAGAAAACAATAGACCACGAGATTAGACTACAGGAGTGTCTGTTAGATGATTGCTAACCTGTATGTCTCAGGTGTCTATCCTGTGCTGAATGATCGCCAGACTCAGTTCGCATTTCGTATGTTGGCAAAGCACTCAGCCTTTATGTGTGTTATGAATGCAATCCATGATGGATTAAATTACCAATACTTTCATCTTATCTAGATAATTATCATATATTGAGTACTTATATAGTTTTCCTCTTTTTTTGAAATCTAGTCATATCCATCCGTGTAACAGAGTCGGATACTATCTGCTATGATTTATATGGATATTCCCCATGCAACCGCTATCTGACAGACACTAGCCAGAAGATCTATCTATCTATCGATCTATCTATCTGACAGACACTAGCCAGAAGATGGTGCGAGCCCAGTACATCGACAAGAAGTCGCTGGTCTGGGACAAGCGGTACAAGTCGGTGGAGGACGTGCCGGACACGCTGCCGTACCAGACGATCGTGCAGGCGCGCAACCGGTTCCGCATCCGCGCCAACCTATTCATGATAGGCCTGACCGTGCTGGCTGCCATCGCCATGATCTACACGGGCAAGGCGCGCGCCAAGACCGGGGAGACGGTCGAGAAACGCACCATCGTGCGGCACCGGGAGCTGCGCGCGCAGAAGGCTGAGGAGGAGCGCGCAGCCCAGGCGGCAGCAGCCGCCGGGGCAGAGAAGTAGGCTTTGTGGCAGAGTCGCGACTGCAGGGTGTCAGTTGGTAGTTTGTGTGATCGTATGTGTGATCCAGGCGGATGATGCGGTTCTCCCCCGATGCTGCTCGTTGTGCTCTATGTAGAAGGACCCTTGGTGGTATTTTTGGAGATGGGTGCGAGTGTCTGCGAGCTTATGAAGCGTTTTGGAGATAGTTGACAGGGATCAGGGATCGTCTATGTTGCACGAACCATGGATGGTACGTCTACCTCATGGCGATGCAGTGTGATGTAGCTCCCCAGTCACATTTAATGTGCGTTCGGAAGCTCACGGTCCAACTTTGGCCATACCCACGGTCGGGCTAAGTCAGGTACATAATTGTGATGGCCATATTTTTGATGATAGCTTGTGGTGTCTTTATGCTTGTATTTGATTGTGCTAAAATCGTGTGACTGATGAATTTATGTGAGTCAACTGAAATCCACTCAATAAAAATACATCGATTTCCGAAATGCGTTATTTCTAACATCCGCGTCGTGATGTGAAGTACGAAATGCACTTGATCTTGAAACCGAGGACTCCGGACCCGAGCAGCGTTCGATCCATGTGTTAAGTCGACGGGCAGTATTTCCATCGTTCACGTGTATGTATTGTTCACATGCGTCAGCTCTCCAGTCGTGACTGCCCACACTCCGGCGCCGCCTCGGCTGGGCTGGGAGGGGCATGGGAGACGCACACCGCACTAGTCCCAGGGCAGATGTTACAGATAGACGAATCGCTTTCACAGAACTGGAAGACATCGTTTCAAGCTGCATGAGACGAGACACAGCCGCTGTTCGGACGTGCTATGTCGGTACTCTGTAAGCCATCAGACGTATGGTCGGTCCTTCCATCGGGGAAGATGATGTCCCATTGGATGGCCTGGAGGTGCACTGCTTCTGCGGGGTGACGCCGACCAGGCGAATGGCTACCTGCAGGGCTCAGAACAACTGATTAAATGCAGACCATGAACAGCCAGTTGGACCCGACACCCGTAGACACTTGAGGCGCATACAACATACGTAACAACACAACGTAAAATAACAGCACAAAACCTCAGAACCCGGCCCTCGTTTTCCCCTTCCCTCTTCATGAACGCAGTTGATGGCAACTATTGCCTACTATTATACTACTATATTGGCAACTATTGATGGCAACTATTGCCAGACAAACACCACATCATGAAAACATCATAGAATTAACACCAACATGTGGCCATGTGAAGCGCCGGACTGGCGGTTGCCAGATAAGTTCTGCCAGTTTAGAGTTGTCGCAGTGTGTAATGCTCTGCACTGTCAAATTCGGGACGATCCCAAATCTAAAAACAAGCTACTTACATGCCTGGGGATGGCCATGGTGAATGGGATTACCTGCAAATTGCTGAAGTACAAGTAAGACAAGTGGTAAACAAAATGCACCCTCTGGTATGCGTAACTATCTCATTTTAGTGTGCAACCCAAGGCGTACATACATGGATACTCGTCAGCCAGTCTATGGCGTTTACTGCTATCAGGTCATGAAACGTACTGACCACATTCATCTCCCTCCCACATCAGTCAAACCACAGCCGCAACCAGTCAAACAGGCCACAGCCGGCCACCACATCCTCGACTGGTACCGGCCGCTTGACACACATTCCTGCGGGCATGCAGGCACAAGCTGAAAGTGGACAATCGTCTTTTGACATTGACCTTACCCTTAATGCTATGCATTTGGGATCGATCATATGAATTGATGCCGGAAGCCAGCTGTGTTCAGCCTTGCCTGAGTGTGCCTCTGTGCTTGACTAAACATTCAGTCGCCACTCAAAACTCTCATCACTGCCATCCAGCTCCAGCTCACACCGTTCAGTCACACGTCAGAGTCACTCAGCCACATAGGATGGCAGGAGAGAGGCAAGCGGGGGCCGGGGAGGCGACGGGGGCAATACGCAACATCAGTCAACGAGTGACGGTACATGCGACTGGCCAAGTGCACACATCAGCCTATGTTGAGCAGCTTTGTAAGACAGTCCGCGTACAATTCTATGGCACAGGCAACGTTCACTTGCGCTCTGAGCTTCGATTGCTTTGACTTCAACAACATTTCATCAATTCCAACAATATTTAACGCAGTAATTCGATTTGCATCATCTTAACAGCGAGCAAGTACTATTGCAGTGTTTTATACCTCGCGAGCAGGTGCGATATCTTTCTTTAGTGTTAGAGCTTCCTACTGCGCGCGTGTGTGACGTGTATGTAGACTCACAGCAGGGCGGAAGCTCCTCTGGCTCCCAGGTGCCGGCGTTGCACGTGGCCGTCTGCACGGCGCCCGTATAGCAGGTGTACTCTATGGTGGCGCCCGGCAGCCGCCAGTTGACCCACGAGGTGAGGTTGCGGATCGTGTAGTTTCCCGTCTCGGGGATAGGCGAGCGACACAGGGCTGTGGACGGCGGGCCGGGGAAGTATCAGACGGACGGGATGTGGAGACTGGCCGGGACCAACGTGGCCTCCAGTTGAATCGGCTTAAAGGGAAATAATGACCTTTTTCCACTAAAATGGAGTTAGCACTTGAAATCGCCAGACGAGATCAAAATATATTGTAAATTCATCACATTTTGCATGAAAACTTTCCTACCGAAAGATATTTCAAGTTAAAGTTGATAAGCGTTCCACACTTTTAACGACCGGTACTTGCACTATTTCTGACCTTTTGTCAAGTACTTTTGGTCCTCATCAAACTGCGGGCTTTTCCCGTATTGTTTTTTTTACGCAATGGAGTGGAAAATATATTGTGCGTTCTGCTTGTTGTGATTATATGCCCGGCGATCTTCTAAAACTAACAGCGATTGGAAAAAGTGGCAATAAAATCGGAAGCTCATCGATGCACATCAACGCGGCATAGTTAGTGGTTGCGACCCTCAATTTTTGAAAATCGATTC